>CM022777.1:15913729-15971229 GCA_012411365.1 Ameiurus melas | reverse complement strand
ATTTACTAACACTCACGACAGGAAAAAAGCAATATACCTTATAACTGCTACTCTCAAAGATAATATGCCACGCAGTGGCCAGTGTCACGTGAAGCTCAGTTAACACTTCAAAAATAGGTTCAGTTAAAGAATTTCATATGGACAACTATATAACCCCTCTTCCGCATGGATACCTCATAGGTCCAGTTTTTCTACTTCAGCTAACAAAATGTCTGGAAGAGAGAAAACAATATATTCAGTACATATGGCTCATACACGATATGGCCAAATGTATGTGAACACCCTACCATCATGCCCATATATGGGCCTTCCTCGAACTGTTGCCATAAAGTAGGAAACACATAATTGTCTAGAATATCCTATTTATGCTGTAGCTTAAAGATTTCTCTTCTGTGCAATTAAGAGGCCCAAACCTGTTCCTGCATGACAAGGCCCCGGTACACAAAGTGAGGTCCATAATGATATGGTTTACCACATTCAGTGACTTCCGTAATCCCCCTTAGTCTTTTCTCAGCAACAAGGCTGCCACTGCTCCTCAACTCCATTTTAACCCAGCTCATTCTAAACCAATGATCCAGCATTGCAGCATTTATAGATTTTATGATTAAATGATTTGATATTGGCCTCTGCCTTGTATAGAAAAACAAAAATGCCTAAGAATCTTTAATGAAGTGACTCTTGAAATGCATTTACTAGTGGTCTGCAGAGGCTCTTTGGTGACTCCACCTGAGTTAGTTGCATATTTAGATAAAGCATTGCTGGAACAACCATACATTTTTCTTAAAGTATATTGATCAAATCTCTGTCAAGACAGGATGATCCAACTCAACTGCCAAAAACTGCTTCAGATCTTTAGAAAATTGTGCTGCTATGCTGTAAAGTTGCCAGGTTTGACCCTTTTTTTTTCCAAAGATATTTTTATTGAGAAAGAAAACATACTTCCTGTCATATAGCAGCAATACCATTCTCATTTTTGTTATAATTGCATATACACATATACCGACGTCCCTTTATAAAACCGTTTTGCTCTTCAGATATAATATAAGGGAGCACATTCTCTAAACGAGATGCAATTGCTTTTGCCAACACCTTTACATGTGACATTAAGCAGAGGCAGTGGTCTATAAGAACTACGGGAGATTGGATCCTTACCCATCCTTAGGTTTGACCCTTTTTTGACTTATTACTCGAGAAACCTCACTGAACCCATCACACACTATTAACTGAAGACTGTGAGTGAAGCAGAACAGCTGCTGCAATGAACCTAAGATTAGATTACCCAGCTGATCACCAACCATTTCCTCTTCATTCTTGTAATCTTCACAGCATTCTACCATCACTTTAAAAATGTTTGTCACGTTAGCTGCATTGTCCATGATAATAAGTCCACCGTTTGATTGGTATTTGATTTTCATAATGACAAAGAAAAAAAAAGGGGGGAAATATTTCAATTAAATTAAAGATTTTATTATAATAAAATATGAAAAGTGCAGAAGTCAAACAGAAAATGGTAGGTCATTTATACTTTTGTCTCTAGTTATAAAGATTATGGACAAATCTACTGGAAACACTAAAGTTAAACTAATATTTTCATTGATTTGTTATAGTACCTAATGACAGAAGGGGTTGATTCCCTGTGTACAACTGACATGCAAAATAGCTAAACTGTAAACTTAAAAGTCAAATTTGCTTACTATTGTACACTTAAGTGTTAAGACTTAGCCATCGATCAGTATAATGAGTCTTTACTGGTCACATATACATGTGCATAGTGAAATTCTTTTCTTTGCATACCCCAGCAGGTCAGGAAGTTGTGGTCAGCCATGATACAGCACCCTTGGAGCAAAGAGGGTTAAGGGCCTTGCTCAGCAGCCCAACAGTGGCAGCTTGGCAGCACTGGAGCTTGAATCCCTGACCTTCTGACCAGTAACCCAGAGCTTTAACCGCCAAGCCACCACAGTCCGATCATCCAGGCCAATCACAATCGTCATTCGATCATATCATTAATTTCTTTTTACACCAGTGAATATAATTGGCTAGCTACTTTGGATATCGTTTTTAAGTCTTGTTTTCACCCTTAGTGACAAGTATGAATAAAAAAAATATAGAGCAGATCCACATGGTTATGTTACAGTTGACCTGTCTTTTGCACTATAGATGTAAAACACTTGCAGAGATTGTACCTGAGCTCATGTATGCTAACCGAGGTAGGTAGATAGCCTTAATAAAACAAGTAAAACTGAGAATAACATAGGTAGCAAGCTAAATGGGCAAAATATTTTCCATTTTCCTTATCATCACCTTAGGAAATGAAAGCCTAATGGCCAAGGACTTCATATGAATGATAAGTTTGTTTGCAACTCCTGTGTCAAATACATCTAGCATTATGAATGGCAAAAACTGATGTTAGTACAATGGTTAATGCTTACCTGTTCTTGTGATGTTTTTTATAGGTGTTTAAACAAAATTAAATGTTGGCCCAAAAGTTTCTGTGATGTTCTTTCTGCAAAAGATGACTGTCACTCCACAGGAATCTACCGTGTACGCCTTTTTGATCTCCATCATGCCTTTCAACTTGTTTTACCATTAACTTCTAGTAACATTGAGTTACATTTAGTTCTATGTTGCTATGATCTAGAAAGTGTGGTTTGCTGCAGAGTCAGGCGCCTGGAGAGTCCGAAATGAACACAAACATACTGACAGATATGAGCGTGTTCAAAAGAGACTTCTGGTTTATTCATTCAAAGCAGAAGTATTGATACACATTGTACACATTGATAACAGCACTGCGTGGACGGTTTCTACTGGTCCAAGTCTCAGACAGATTTAGACAAAACACACAGCACATAGTTATGATACAAAATAAGTCCCATGTCATGTTGACACAGAAGTACATAATAATATAACCAAGGATAGCAGTTGATCAGCTTATTCAAAGAGTAACTAAATGATTACATTTACATCACATCACCCTGTCATAGGAAAGTCATGATATGTCTGTGAGACCACATCTGAAACCGCTGAAACCACGTCTTCATGTTTATTAATGTAAATGTCAATCAGGGCCGAATGGGTCACCTCATGATAAGAACTATAGTTGGAATGGCCAATTGGAGTAGAGCTGAAAAGTGCTGCAGTTACAGAATCTTGAACCGAGGCCATACTACGACGAATACAGGAACAAATACAGGCGCCGAATAAAAAGATAAAGATGAGAACCATAATAATAGGAAGGGTGGCAAATGCGTAAGGGGAAAACCATCCGAAAAAGTCTCACCAAAGAGTTCTTCACAATGATAAGGAGAAAGAGCACCCATATACATAGATGTCTTGCTATTCTTTTCTCTAACATAAGGGGCTACAGGTAATTTATCTATCTGATATCTCACGATAAAACATACTGTAAATTTATTACCTTTAGGTAAACAAACAGACTGATGAAAAGTTAGCAGTATCTGAGGCATTTTTTTAAAAGACCCCTCCTCTTGAAAAGAGTACAGGGGGTCCAGACAATTAGTAGGCCAATTAGTTTTTTTACGGTCAGCGAGATCATAGGGGAGATCTTTACAATATGGAGTAGCACCTGGTTTATCAACACCTATTAAGGGTTTATTTTTACTGGCGGTTACTTTAAAAGGAGTAATAACATAGCGATGACGCAGATCAATATTGTCATAGCGTGTCGTCTAAGACCGACGGCTACCGAGCACCACAGATGTTGATATGTTTCTTGCGCTGGATAAAAGGTGAAAGGATGGAGGGTGCTATGCGGCATGAGAGCGCAGATAAAACAGGGTGTAGTAAGGCGCATTTGCTTCTCAGTTAGAACTGGATATTTATAGTATGCGTTTTGAGTGAAGTATTCGATATGTCACCAGACACAGTTGTAAGACTGTCAGAATTTGAAAAATGAACATCAGATTCATCCCAAGAGGATATGTTGGGGATATAAATATACAAAGGAAGAAATAAAACCAAACCTCGCATCAGGGATGTGCAAAAAAACCCCTGAGGGAAAAATTCCCACCCTGCCAGCACCAAGTGCTCGACAGCACCCCTTACACTTTTCTTGCGTTCACACTTCAGCTAATACAGGAAAAAGTATATGTATATGTGTAAAGTGGGAGTTGAGTTGGGTCAGCCAGCAGGACAGAATTTCCTTCTTTTTTAGACACGTTCACCGATTCTCAGACCTCGTCAAGGTACAGGTACATTCTTGAACGGGCACCCTGTCATAGGAGGATAGGTGGAGGAAATATAGAATGGACAGAACTCGTTTGTTAACAGCTTTTAACCAACTTGCATGTCTCCAGATCGGTCCTTCTGAGGTCAGAACACCTGCTCTCCTGTAATAAAAAATATGATTTACTGTGGGGGGTAAAGGTCATTTTAATTTAGCACGTACACAACACGTCAAGCAATTTACATACATAGTCGTCTTGATGAATATCAACACCACCTGTGGACTGAGAAAGGTTTGTAGACAGTTTCCAAGTCGTGAGGAAAGGTCGACCGAATAACTAACACCTCAAAGGGTGAAAGGCCTGTGGTTTTAGATGGGGTCATTCGAATTTCTGTAAGAATGGCATGTTAGATTAGGCTGTATTCTTTTGCCAAAATCCTGACAATAGTTTTAGCATTTTCCCTTACGCATGGAAACGACATACAATGAACAATAACATTCTATGCGGTCAAAACGGTTGGCATATGGGTAAAATTGACCTTCAGAGTCATTCAAAAAGTATCAAAAGGCCTCTGAGTGGCGTAGTTTTGTAGTCATATCAAACATCATGACAGATGTGTCTTTATTTGAGGACGTAAGTCACATATACAAAATTTGGAGGTCATATCAGACAACAATTCCTAATAGAGAACGATGTGAGACGTAGTCTTTGTTTTGACGATCGCAAGAGCTGTTGGTTTAGCACAGGAAGAGATTAGATCTTACATCGAAGGCATATAGCACGAGTCTGTGAATGTCCGAATTTAGCCTATTACCCAGAGACAATTAAAATTCAACATAGAAGCCAATACTCACATCCATAAACCCAGTTAGAGATAGAAAAAAGACACCAACTGTGAGTGAGAAGAAACAAGGGTCCAGACTTTATTTCCACCAACTGAGATCCACACCAATGAGAATTCTCAGAAGTGATCTCATCCCCTGGAGCTTAAACTCTCCTCTCTCTCTCTCTCTCATATTTTATATATATATATATATATATATATATATATATATATATATATATATTATATATATATATATATATATATAGATAGAGAGAGAGAGAGAGTTTACATAGTAATTAGCCAATATATTTAGAAAGAATATGATATCAATACCAATAGGGTTAAAAAAAAGGCTCATATAGATTTTCAATGATGTTTCAAAAAGCTGCTCAGAAATATACAGTGATGTTTACAGAAGTTTCTCAGAACTTTCCAATGATGTTTACAAAAGCTCCTCCAAAATTTCCTATTAGGATTCAAAGTTTGAGATAGACAAAACAATTTAGAGCAACGACCTTGATCTCACTGTGCAGGTGCCATGTAATTCAACCATTCTTATAAGTGGCTCCTCACGGATGGTTCTCTTGGACGGTTCTCTCTTAAAAATTTAAGGCCCTCGTCCACACCACGCCTGACCCTTCCTCGAGAGACAAGAATCCTCACCATCTATGAGTAAGTTTCTTTGACATTTTTCTGTATTTCTATTTTATATATGGTTATACTACTTGCAAGTGGTTTACTGTACTCCCTACTTCATAATATCATATTATCCTTCTAATATGTTAATACTCCTTTTTATTATTCTTATAAAGTTATAATGTAATGTGTGTGTGTGAGAGAGAGACAGAGAGAGTGTGGGTGTGTGTTATGTCTGTACGCCTGACCTTGAATGTGCAAGAGTGTGTGTGTTTTATCTGTGTGTGTGTGTTTCATTAAATCTCTTATATTTCTCTGTGACTAATAAATCCTAGTGTGTTGATCCCAAAAATGCGAATCCTGTTCATCCAAAAAAAAAAAAAAAAAAAATTATATATAAAATTTTATTTTTATATATTTTTTATCTCTCTCTCTCTCTCTCTAATACCGCTTCTGTGTGTTTTTCCTCTATGTGAGGGGGTGGACCTGGATCTGAACACTCTCCACCGCATCTCTTTTGCAGCTGATCTCGTTTTTTTAGCATAACAGTCACGAGCCCAATGGCCAGGTTTCTTACAATAATGCCATGATGTTCCTAAACAATAATCAGGACAGGTCAGTGGGAGATGAGCACTACAGAACAGTGCTAGCGCTGGGTGTGTGGGCGGTTTATCATGAGTGGGTTTTTGCTTTTTAAATCGGACCAGCGGCGGCACTGGAATTTAGGCTTGGAACCACGGAGTGAAATAATTTGAAGCTGCGGCGCGCATGCAACTGACCAGCCGTATAAACAATCTAAATATGGAACCGTATAAAATCCACCCAACACCAACTCAATCCAATCTCTTGGTGTCATGCCAGAAGACGGAAGATCCGTGCTGGACGGAGACCCTCCCATAACCAACTTGGAAAATACCACGCACAATAACACAATACTTATATTACTTAACACAATCTAAATATACCACTCTTAGGCAAACCACACAGACAGTTTTGAAAGTTAAATTACTTAAAATTTAAATTATTCTACAACTATATAACTATATAAAATACTAGAATGCAATACCAGATTCTAGATTAGATTGGGCAGCACTGACTTTACAGAAGATCATAGCCAAGAGTACAGATTATCAGCCCTCAATAATCATTCTCAAAATGTATAGGTATGAAATTACACCGCACCAGGGGAGGAAAAGAAAAACACTCACCTGGTCTGGAGTAATCCCACTTCTGACACCAAATTGTTAGATTTGTACGCCTTTTCGATCTCCGTCGTGCCTTCCAGCCTGTTGTACCATTAACTTCTAGTTACGAGTTACTTTCAGTTCTATTTTGCTATGAGCTAGGAAGTGTGGTCTTCATGTTTATTAATGTAAATGTCAATCAGGGCCGAATTTCCTTTCAATGACATTATAAATTATTGATGGCTTTGCAACCCAAATTTTATGAGGCCTAATTTGGCTGACATGATGATGGTGTTGGTGGCAAAGAAGCAAATGAATATGAAAATATGCCAAAAGATTGCTTAATTGCGGACGGTGTAGCCATTGGTAAACAAGATTTTTTTAGTAGCTAATGTCAACACCCGTTCTTAAAATAATTGTTGAAATTGAACCAATTATGCCATTTCTCTCAACTAGGTAGCTTCTCTCAGCTTGCACTGATGATTAGGTTGTTTCTAAAAGAAAATGTTACTTATTTTATAGACTTTGTAACGCAAAAAGATATGACAACATGAACATTGCTTTTACAAACTCTTGGTTGAGACAAATACCATATTTAGTGAGACCGCTGTTCAAGAGCGAGACATGTCTGAGTACAAATGCCATCAAGTCTGAGGCTATTCCAAGTCAGTACAGAAAACATCTTGAGATCGGACTTGAGTCCTCTAGCCCTGCTAGGCAGTATACAGAACATTGCACATGCATTGATGCATACCACATCAGTCACTTATTGGTCACTTAGCCCCTATTCACACATGGTGTTACCATCTGTCAGGTGATCTGATCCCAAGTGGACAGCCGAAACTCTTAGCCATTAACGCAAGTATTTTGAATGATCCAATTGATCTTCTCCGATGGAAGAAGGTTGTCACAACCTTTTATTGTGTCAGTCTTCTGCTGCATCTGTTTTGAGCCAGAAATGGCGGTCTCAAACATTCTGATCGCGTGGTCTGCTAACAAAACATAAATTAACAGGAGATGAGCGGATGAAAGAAACTACATAAAGCAGCTGCTTTCATCTCTGCTATTATAGCATCAAATTTATCCATTAGCCTAGAGGTGGAAAACTCTTATGTTCAGCACTATTTCCAAACATTCTGGCAATGATTAACTATTTTCTGGGTAGGGCACAGTTTGACACAGTTTAGGCGGTGCTTTCTTGCTTTTCACAATGCATTGACGCACTTTTGCATTCACTCTATAAATATTATGTGGTCATATGCATCCCAAATCAGCTCTGAAAGTGGTTTCAGTGAGGGGATCACATTGCATCTCAGAAACACATTGGACTTGGCTCACACTTGTACTTAGCACTGTCCACTTGGTTTGCATTCCTTTATTAATGACATTAAGATGAATGGACATGAATTGAAATGAATTCAATTAAGATGAATTGAAAATTGTGTGCATAATTGAAATAAATAAGTGATTAACATTTGACAGTGTAATCTGCATAATCTATATGGTTGAAGCTGTTTAGTCAAGGTCTACATGGCCAAGCATAAGTTTACACACACTAAGGAGCATGAGTCGGATACCATATTAACATACCATACATATGTTTTCACGAATTTACAGGATTATCATGAATACCAAATTTGTTGTGTAAATGGTACTTTTTTTTATTACAAATTAAATGAACAATTTAGACATTAAAACATCTATATTCTGCTTTAATAACTTGAGGCTCCATGTGAGTAAACTCTGGGTAACCATGAGCACACAAAAATTTCTTCATACATGCATACTCTATATCCCCAAAACGTTTATGTAGATACCTGACCATTACACCTACATGTGCTTGTTGAATATCTCATTCCAACATTAGACTCCCGTTCCCTGCTAGAACAGCTTCCACTCTTTTGGGAAGGCTTTCCACTAGATTTCAGCCCATTTAGCGTTAACGAGGTCAGATACTGACGTTAGGAGGCCTGGTGGAGTGTCAGCAATCCAGTTCACAAGGTGTTCAGAGGGGTTGAGAACTGTGCAGGCCACTTTAGAGTTCTTCCCCACCAACCTTGGCAAACTATGGATCACATTTTGTGAATGTGTATTGTCATGCTGGAACGGGTTTGCGCCTTGTAATTCCAGTGGAGGTAATCTTAAAGCTACATCATACAAAAACATCCTATACAATGGTTTTCAACTTTGTGGCAACAGTCTGGGGAAGGACCACATATGGTAAAGGTGAGGTGTCTACTTACTTTTGGTCATACATCAGTCCTGCAAATCCACTGAACTTAACATGCTGTGAAGGTCACCACCACACCTCTTCCATAAAGTGTGATGGCCTGCATAACATTGAACTCCATTAAGGGACTGCTTAAGATGGCACACACACACACACACACAGTTACAATATCTCACGAGACAATGACATGAGAACAGTCAGCTGGTGGAATAGATTATATTTATATTGAGCTCATCAAGATGATTTGAAGAATAACAGAAGCAAAAATGTCAAATGTCTGATCTGTTCAGAAAACAAACAGAAAAGGCTAAATAAAACAAGACACATAAAACTCACTCCATCTCACTCACTCAGTCAGCTCTCGTGCTAACAGATCAGTAACCAGCATAAACACAGAGACAGAAGAGCGAGAGAGACATTTCAAATTCTCATTTAATAAAAATCTCTTTACATCAAAGCCTGCAGAATTGTACAGCTGAGTGACTGGGTGTTTTACAGCAGGAGGCTGGCTGCAGTTGGGGAGTGCGATCACACAGAGCTGTGCAGAATTCTGTACAGCACAGTTTAATGATACCTCTGCTACACTTGCTGAGTGATATGACTGGTGTTTCTACGCAATGAAACCAAGACATCTTCCCAGTGCTTGTACTGTGTGGAATTCTCGCCTCTGTAGCAGACCCCTGGGTTACAGAGTGATGATACAGCCTGACAGGTGCAGAAAGTAGACACACGCCACACACGCAGCCACAGAGCTGCGGCTCAATTCCCTTTATACATCTACTGTATCTGTGTGCGCGCGCATATGTGTACATACATAACACACACGTACATATACACACACACACGGCAGAAATCGCACCCCCCAACCCACATTATGGGTCCTGTACAAAATTAAATCAAAACACAAACTTGAAGATGTACATTCAGAACACACACACACACACACACACACCACCATTCACACAAAAGCACACACACACACACGATCAGCAGTATGTGGTGTTGAAACACCACAGTAACAACTGAAGGCATAAAAAGGGCACTGCTCTGCACTGCAGGATGGCTTCATGCGTGCATTTCCCCCCTGTATTAAAAATTGTAACAATCTGAAGTTCTACTTCTTTAAAAACTCGGTTAAAACGTGCATACAAGAGAGTGCGTGTGTATACAGTATATGCTGTTTCTGAGGTGTTTTACACGAGGAGTCCATGACTCATTTTATTAAAAGGTGTGAAGTGTGTGTAGTGTAACAGACAACCTGGAGGACCAGTCTGGATCAGGCACAGTTTAATGAGGCCTTCACTAGTCAACAGACTGCTGATCGCAGTGAGCAAGTTGCCGTGGTGTTCGAGTTGCTGGTGACAGTGTGTGTGTGTGTGTGTGTGTATATACAGTTTCCAGTTTGCTGGTAAGTTTGTGTATGAATGGATGCTAGCATGGTGTCCAGGTTGCTGGTGAGACAGTGTGTGTGACTGTAGGTGTGTGTTGTAATGATATCTGGTTTGCTGGTGAGTGTGTGTGTGTGTGTGTGTGTGTATGTGTGTGTGCGCGCAGGCGTGTGTGTGTGTGTTGATGTTGGTCTCTCCATCACTCCCGTACACTGGCAGAGTAAGAGAACTGAGGGAAGTGTGTGCGTGCATCGGAGTCCTCCGCATCCAAACTATCATCTGTACAAACACAGAAACATATACATAATAAATCAAGGCCTAATAACACATGGAAATGCACTCGACATTCAACTGAACTTAACAGACTTCATCCTATAATACCAACATTATTAAGAAACGCACACTTAAAGACACCGACACTAAGCACTAAGCCTGGATTAACATCTGCTCTGGCCAAAAAAATGTAAAAACTAAATCCATTAAATCCATTCAGCAGTTAATTCTGCAGCCACCTTGTTTATGTCAAATTCGTGTAGATGATCTTTAACTCTACAAATCCACCAACAGAAGGGGGCGTGGCCACAAATGTGAGACTCGTGTTGTGTGATGTACGTTACATCATTATAAAAAATACTGGAAGCAGTTTGCTGATTTTTTTTATGGGGGGGGGATTGGTGGTTTCCATCATTAACGAGGTCAGAAACACTTGCAAATGTGAAGATGGGGAATCTATGGGGATTATTGATAATACGGTCCACTACCTTCGCACCAGAACGGCTCAAAATATCCTTTCTTGCTAATTGTAACGAGGAGCAACTTTTTTCAGAAGTCAATTAAAACCATACTTTTCAACTGTTTTGATGGGTATTATATAAGAGCTGCAACAACTAATCGATAAAATCCACAATAATCGATTATGAAAATCAATGTCAATGAATCTCATTATTGATCATTCGGTCTGCACACGACACGGGGGAGATTTACTCATTACTTCTGTTCTGAAAACACGCTTCGGAGTGTAAATACTAAAGTTGTGTCCCAAATGAAGTACTGTACACTTACACTATGCACTACCCTCTAGTGTGTGGATTTTAGGAAGGTAATATCATCTCAAACATAACACTAGCAGGTTGTTGTTTTTTTTTTTTTTTACTAACCGTTAGAATAAACTGATAAAGTGGTAGAGCGAGTAAGATCTGCAATGTCGAATTAAAACATTATGATCACAAGTAAACACAAGTAAACTAATGTGTCTAAAGACAACGAGTAACTGAAACCACTAGGTGCAGTGAAAAGGAGGTTTTATTATTAATGTAGGACTGTAGTTTAATTCGGTGCTTTTTGTGCATCCATAAAAATAATGCATAAATACTCTAAAATACATTTTTATGGATGCACAAAGAGCACCGAATTAAACTACAGTTCTACATTAATATATATTCTGGTGTGCGTGTATTGGGTTCTTTTCTGTTTTGGACAAACAGTTGTGTAAAGTTTAGTCTGAAGTTTATATTTGTAACACTCTGTGGATTTTATTTTAAATAAACAACAAAAAAAAAAGGGTACTGAAAGCTTGCCCCGCACCCATCCGATTAATCGAGAAATAATAATAAATCAGCCAACCAGTCGATTATGAAAATGGTCATTAGTTGCAGCCCTATATTATATCCCGCACCAGGCTGGATGTCATGGCATCAGTGAAGTCTGAATGCCTTTTTCAAACACGTTTGTTTACTTCATCACTGTTTCTGGGCTGCTGTTGCACTCACGCAAGTGGCACATTTTTTGGGTGATTTTTTTTGGTGGTTAAACAAATGTCCTCCACATGCCAAGCTCGTCTCACACATTTTGTAGTCCGGTGTATAAAAGGCTGAATGTTCTAGGCACCGACGTGTTGACGGCCATGCTGTTGTGTTGCCAAACATAATGAGAAGAAAATATAAGCTAAGCAACTGCGTACGGTTGCCTATTATTGGGTTGTTTGTGTCTGTCAGGGAGAACAGGAGGTGGACTAGGGAACAATGTCTGGTTCATAAAACCACTTGGGGTGCAATGTCTGAGCATTTTCAGCGTAACATACAAAATGTGTATATGCAAAAGTACTGGAACACTAAAATCACAATATCGCCCACCCCTAACCTGAAGGCATTTGCACCACAAATTCATGCATTAGGTCATGTGAGAAATTTAGTTTTCAGTCCACATGGTCTGGGTTTGCTTCAGATGAGCTTAAATCTGGAAAGAGTCTGGAGAGACTGGAAAGAGTCTGGAGATGCCGTGAAGAACGTTATGCTGACTGCAACATCATCCAGGATGTCCATATTGGTGGTGGGTCTGGGTAGAAATATCCTCAGCGGGTCGCACAAACCTCCATGTGCCAGCCAACTGTTTCCTTACTGCTGTTAGGTACGGGAAGAAATCCTCACAGCCATTGTCAGACCCTATGCTGGTGCAGTGGGCCCTGGGTTCCTCCAGGTGCATGACAATGCATGGCCGTATGTGTCCAGAGTGTGTAGGCAGTTTGACAGGCCATCATGTTCCCCAGACCTAAATCCAGTTGAGAATATCTGGGACATTACGTATCGGAGCATCCAAAGCCGCCGAGTAGCACCACAGACAATCCAGGAGCTCCCTGATGCCCTGATCCAGGTCTGGGAGGAGACCATCCAGGACACTGTCCGCCATCTCAACAGTGAGCAGTGTATCACAGTTTCCGCAAAGAAATTTTGGTGACAGCCAACGTGTCCGGGAATGATCGAGTTTACCGGTTTACAAACTGGGAAAAAAAATCCAGCCCTCTCATCACGTGTTTATTTTGCATTGTGACATTATGGACTATACAAAGTATATGCGATTGTGGGGATGGGGGGCGTGTTCAAGCATCAGCTGTGGCCCGAGAGGACGCGGGTCGACCCAGCAGGTAACGCGTGATTCTGACCTGTGTTGGATTAGCCTGAGGTTACTTTGGTGTGTTTTTGTGCTTTCGGTGGCTCCTGTAACGAACGAGCAAGCGAACGAGTGAGACACAGACATACGGAGAAAGAGACCGACGACCGGCACAAAGACATGTGCGAACCGTGTGTGTGGTTGAATGATTTGAATAACGTGAGCAAATCAGAGTACGTTATCGGAGAAGCATGTGAAAAAAAGATATTTGCACAGACATAGACCTTATTTTGGTGTGCAAATGCCAATGTACTTTGTCTAATGTATGTCTGTTTCATGTTAATATTTTTACCGGACATTGTATCTGACAGTTTTTGATTTTATCTGACAGTTTGAATTTTTAACGGTCAGTCATATAAAACTGTACAAAGAGGTCTTTGAGAAACTAGACAGTGTAAACAACACAACCCAGACAGAGTAGCATGATTCTGCTTCAGACCCATCATCTAATTCTGTGTAGAGGCTCAAACTCAAAGCATCAAGAGAGACACTGAGCACCAGAGCTTGCACCAACACTTAACACAAATGCACACAGCTGTTATACTCACACTGGTCAGGCGGTGTGACAGTGATGGTCTGCAGAGTAAACTCCTCATCAAAATAGCGAGTGTCGGTCTCTGATGTCACCTGAGGCTTAAAAGGGGGGGTGAGCTAAAACAGATAAATAGACAGAAAATGTAAGGTCGGTGAGAATGAATCAAGTCAACAATGGCTAATTGTGCAAATTAAGAACAACACCTCTTTACTACCATATTTGGAGATACTGGCAGTCCAAAGAGATAATATACATGTTCTCCCAGTGTTTTGTGGGATTCCTCCGGGTTCTCTAGTTTCAAACCACCTCCCCAAAACATGTCAGTAGGTGAACTGGCTACAATAAATCGTACGTGTGTGTGTGTGTGTGTGTGTGTGTGTGTGTGTGGTGCCCCTAGATGCTGTGGTGTCCCATCCAGGGTGTATTTTGGTCTCACACCCAGAGTTCCAGTGACAGGCTCTGAACCCACCGCAACTCTGACCATGACAGAGCAGCTATTGGAGATGAATAATTATATTTCATATATGAATGGTGGCCTGGGAATCTGCTCCCCAACCACCCCCCACATAAGCAAATACTTATATGACTGCTGTCTTAACCGAGCTGTAAATAGTGCAATGTGGTGAGCTTCGCCAACTTGACTGTGGCAGATATGGATGTGCGACGGCTGCGGGCACATAGAGGAGGCAGGTTGAACTGGCAAGTAACGAGTGATTGCTTTCACCTGTGTGTTATTACCAGCATCCTACTTAAATGGTTGTTATTACGTTTAAGTAGCAGCTGTGATCCAGAGAGAGACAAAGCTGGCGGAGACGACGCAACACGCATGCACTCGAGTTTAAACCTGAATGTTAGACAAGCAACAACCTGTTTGGTCTTTTGTTGTTGTTGTTTTTTTTTAACATAAAAAAAAGAAACCTGCTAACCACCATTTGCTGATAACCAGTTTAACCAGTTACCTAACCTGCTAAAACTAACCTGGCAGCTCTGCAAATAGCTAGGTATTTGTTCTGTCACTGTTGTGTCCTCAAACAGCTGGTACCTTACCTTGCCTGAGTAGTCCTGTCTGTGGATGAGGAAGGTGTTAAGCATTCCCATGCAAAATTACACTATCAAATATTTGCTAAATCAATCACTCACTCATTGTTTCCTGTCTGTTACCACTCACCTTTTTCTGCAGTACATCCTGCCAGTTGATGGAGGAGAAAAACTTGTGAGCCATCACCTCTTTGGCATCTTCAATACTTCCTCCCAACCTTCATTTGGCAAGAAAACACCAGTGTCAATCACAACACACTGACTCACATTTAACCTACACGTTTCAAAAACACATCTTCTATATATGTTTATTTTAAAAGTTCAGATTTAACAGTTTAAATGTTTCTGTCTGACCTTTGCTTAGGGTCTTTCTTGAGTAGACCAGCAAGCAGGCTCTTGGCATCAGGTGACAGGTTTCGGGGGAATCTGATCTCCTCCATGAGGATAAGCTCGAACAGACGCTCGTGGTCCTGATTATAAAATGGCAGTCGACCGCACATCATTTCATACATGACCACACCCAAACCCCACCAGTCTACTGCCCGTCCGTAATCATTATCCTCCAGTACCTGCAGAAGGATAAGGGGAGAGAAAAAGAGCGAGACTGAAACTGTAGTCCAGGGAGATAACTGTGTGGCGTGTACATGAGCATCAGGAGCAAGGAACTCTTCACTGTGTGTGTGTGTGTGTGTGTGTGTGTGTGTGGGTGTACGTACCTCAGGAGCAAGGTATTCTGGAGTTCCACAGAAGGTCTTCATGGTGGCTTCATTGGTAATTCCCTCCTTACACAAACCAAAATCTGTGATCTTAATGTGTCCATCTTTATCCAGCATTAGATTCTCCAGCTGTGAAACCCATAGACAATCAAATTAACAAACATCAACTGATTAACATCTCTCTGGAACATGAGAAGCATTGTCCTAATAACAATATAACAACTGCCGACTGATACCGTTTAGTTTGTTTCCTGAGCTCAAACCTTAGCTACAGTCCTAATCTCTCTAAATATTCATCAAACTAAACAGGTAAAAAAGAAAAAAAAAATCTGTCTGCAAGTTCATCTGTGCAAGAAAACTAACCTCCTTATTCATCTAATAATGTGCTTTTCTGACCAAGTCAATGGCCAAACAACAAGAAGCAAGTAATGTGCATGAAGGATGCGTAAGAAGAAAGGTATACAAAAGATACACCAACTGAAGATTAAGCGTTTGGCAGGAGCAGCAGCAAAACAACACACAGGTGAGACATGCACATCAGATGTCCAGCAAAACACCTGAGAGAGAAGTCTCATTGATCAGGTGGCAAGCACCCAACAACAAACAAACAAAAGTTTGACACTGACATATACCGCTTTCTGCACTACTGTTGATTTGTAAACAGTTTTTTTTTCGCCAGGCATGTTAAACAGGAAGGAAAGAGACCCCATGATCTATGTGTTCCTGTCTCTCAACACTTCGCTTACTCTCAGCGAACGCCCGAAGGTGAAGCTCTGTTGTGTACGGCATCAGACGGTTGCTTGACAATAGCAGCAAATGACCGCTGTCCTGATTCGAAACTATGCCCATGGCCATATAAGGTCATTTATTTCATGTAAATTGAAATTAAAAAAGGTGTCCTCTTTTTGGAAAACCAGAATATGGTCACCCAAGCTTTTGTGATGTTACTCACATCAGGGACAGTGATCTTTTATTTATGAATCTTTATTAAAAGCAAATCCTAACAACGAACATGTTTTAAGCTCTAAAATAAGCTCTAAATATAAGTATTTCAGATCGTATTGCTTTTCTCTTGATTTTTTTTTTTTTCAATGTGGCCTTCAATGTAATCAGATTACATTGCTCATATTGTGATACCTGGATTACATTACTGACAACATTTTTATGAAGTAATTTGGAACTGTAACAGAATACATTTTTAAAGTAACCTACCCAACCCTGCCCTAGAGATATTCCATAAAGAAAGGAGAAAGGGCCTCACTACATCAACTGAAGGGAGGAGAACCTCATCAAGCAGGATTGAAAGAGCTGTGGCAGTCAGTTCAAACACTTAGGAGAAGGCAATCAAATGGCCCGAATACAATTAACATATTGAAGACCACATTTCTTCAACTGTGGTATGCCGATTTGTTAACAAGGAAAACACCATATCCACCAATATTCTGAAATCCAGAAATATCCACCAAACAACGCAACAGTGAACTGGAGTGTTGCTCCCAATCAATGCTCCCAAACTAGACGCAAAGTTTGACAAGTCAGAGCTGCGGATGGAAGGCCGTGGAGAGATTACTGCAGAGCACCCTAAAGTTCTAGGTCAGAGCTGAACAGCGTACAGTATAGGCTCCACAAAAAAATCTAGCTGGAAGTCATTTAGAGGGCAAGATTCTGCCATATTGGAGAGTTAGACCAAGATTGAACCAAAAGAGAGGGCCAATCAGACAGATGAATCTTGTATGTGCTCTGTATCTGATCACCTTGCTGGCAAAAACCAGACTGCATCACAAGTTCCTTGTCCAGGCAGTGTGCTATGTGGCCAGTGTGTGCACACTGCTCTAAACATGGGTCTCTAAAGCACATCTTGTTGTACTATGGCACTTGTACCAAGAGTGATTATACTACAGGCAGGACACTGAAGTGATTAAAGCCATTGTAGAAGCCAACAGATCTGGACTCACGTGGAAAAACTAATAATCAGAACACCCTCTTCATCATAGCTGTTCAGCAATCAAGACCCTTTGAAAAACATCCTAGCCTCAGCAAGATACTGGTGGCGGTTGGTAGATCTGGAAACGTTCTCTCAGAACACCAATCATTTTAAAACCAATGGATTTATAAATCCATCAAGCAAGATGTTCTGAGAGCTGGTACTTGCCAATTTGTAGCCCAATACCTGAAATCATGTATGGAGACGAAATAGAGGTTATCAATGACTTCAGCCTACTTGTATCAATGAACAACACGAAGGCAACGACTCTCGAAGAAGTGAAATGAAGAATAGCCATGCCAACAACATTGGACAGAATTTTGAAATCGAAGCACATTCTTGAATTTCCCCTTGGGGATCAATAAAGTATCTATCCATCTATCTATCTATCTATCTATCTATTTCTTTGCCCAAAGTCACAACTCGTTCACGGTCTCATCTTCTCCGTTGTAACATATGGCAGAGAGAGCTGGACGGTCAAGAAACAAGAACAGAAAAGAATTGACGCCTTCGAAATGTGGTGCTGGAGACGAATCCTGTCGATACCATGGACAGCCAGACGGACAAATAAATCTATATTGGAGCAAATCAAACTGGACATGTCTCTCGAAGCAAGGATCACCAAACTATGACTTGCCTATTTTGGACACATCGTACGAACAGATCACTGACTGGAGAAGGACGTTATAATGGGACACATCGAAGGAACAAGAAGAAGAGGAAGACCAGCAACCCGATGGCTCAACACCATCAAGACAACAACGGAGAAGACCTTGGCCCAACTTATCCAACTGGCACATGATCGATCTTCCTACAGATCTTTCATCCATCAAGTCGCCATGGCTTGGAATCGAGCCTAGGGCCTTTAACTAACTAACTAACTAACGAGCAATTAGCTTGTTGGGCCAGAGAAAAAGATGCACACAACCACCACAGTGGCAGAGACAGTGTTCTGATGGCTGTGGCATAAAAAATAAAGAATGGAAAAAAGAAAAAGAAAAAAAAAAAGAGCTAAACTGGGGTGTTCATTCATTTGGACACATTAAGTTCTGGTTAACTTCAGCTGGCTTGCTTGCAATGGAGTGAATTAAGCATTAAGCTGAAAGACTAGAAACGGAACCTGTGCCCATTAGGGTCAGATAATTGTGATGAGTGATTGTGGATCTCGTCATTGAATCATGTTACCAGCACTGGTGGTGTAGCATGCCTAAACGATAACGGATAGCTGCAATGCAAATCCAGTATATACAGATAATGCAAATGCCACTTCTCTTTGACAGCACTTGACAGAGAAGAAAAAGAATGCATCTTGTAGTCTATGCAACAGAGTGAATATAAAGTACATGTTTAAGATTGCAACATACACTCTGTGGTTTTCATAATATTATAAATGGTATAAGATATAAAAACCAAAGCATAACATTGATAAATCATACAAATCAGCTAAGGGTGTGAATGCTTAGCAAGTGTGTGTGAGTGAACGAGTGAGTGAGTGAGCGAGGGTGTGTGTGTGTGTGTGTGTGTGTGTGTGTGTGTGTGTGAGTGAGAGTGAGTTTGACCTTCAGGTCTCGGTAGACAACATCTCGTGAGTGCAGATACTCAAGCGCAGAAACAATTTCAGCTCCATAAAACTGTGCTCGATCTTCCGTGAAAACGCGTTCACGGGACAGGTGGAAAAACAGCTGAGCACAAACAGGGAAAAACAGAGGGTCAGGTGTACGGTGTGTGGGATTAAGATGTGCGCATAATGTTTAATGTATAGTGTTAATTACCTCGCCGCCGTTAGCATACTCCATGACAAAGCAGAGTCGGTCGTGTGTTTGGAACGCATACTTTAGTGTCTGGGCACAAAAACACAAACAGCAGATCATTTCACAAAGTCACACGAGACCGCGGGTTTATCACAACACTGACAATTCTCTGCGACTTTGTGTGCACATACAGACAGTCTTACCGTGAGGAAGGGGTGTCTGGTGTTCTGCAGCACCCGGCTCTCTGTGACCGTGTGCGCCACCTCATCCTGAAACACACAAGACACACTTCTGTCAACACTGCAGTAGCAACTGAAACTAATACTGCAGTATCATGCGACTTAACAGGACATGACCGAAGAGTTTACTACAGCCTTGTGCAATCAAAGAGAACATTACTGTTGAGATATGAACAGTAATGCTACGTAACGGGAAAATACGGACTCTGAGCATAAGAAGCCTAATAAGAGTCAATGGGGGTATAAATGACTTTTGATATGGACAATCTATGGACATGGCACAGTAACTGAGGAACAGCAACATTTTTCCTCAGGAAAAATACCAACAAGCATCTATATCACAATCATTTTATATTAAGATAAGGAAAATATAGTACTCCATGTGAAATGTGTCAGTCAAAAGACATTTTTAATCACCATTCTTGGTCACAGGCTTGAATTATTAACTGTTTTGTAGCGCAACCCTGAGATTTAAATAATAAAGGTAAGTCGCTCTGGATAAGGGCTTCTGCCAAATTCCATAAATGTTAATTTAGTGACTAATTTCCAACTCCCTTCAATATCTCTAAAGCCAAACTGATTCATGCACAGCGGTTACAGGTTGTTGTAGCCCATCTGCCCCAAGGTTTGACACGGTGTGCATTCTGAGATGCTTTTCTGATCACCACAAGTGTACAGGGTGGTTATCCGAGTTATTATAGTCCGTTTGAACCAGTCTGGCCATTCTCTGTTGTTGACCTCACTCACCAACAAGGCGTTTCTGTCTGCGGAACTGCCACTCACCGGAAGTCCCCCCAACCCCCCCCTTTACTGCACTATTGTGACTAAACTCTAGAGACTGTCGTTCGTGAAAATCCCACGAGGTCGGCAGTTATAGAAATAGTTAAACCAGTCCAACTGCCACCAGCAATCATGCCACGGTCACGGAGATCACATTTTTCCTGCATCTGCAAGATTTTGTGCATTGCACTGCTGCCACACAACTGGCTGATTAGACAACTACATGAATGAGTAGGTCTACAGGTGTTCCTAATAAAGTGCTCAGTGGGTGTATAGTACAGTAATATGCAGTCAGTGGTGCATCCCAAGTACGAGTCGGGATTATTCAGTATTACAGAATTATTATTAAAATAACTTTATTGTGCGCATCAATGTGACGGTCACAGTTATTAAGGAACAGATGAAAGACTAAAACCTTTCAACAAGAGCTTGCCTTTTGCTACCATCAGCTGGTCAGTGCTCACGGACAGCCTGATCAAGCAGTAGTGCCCATGAAATCAGCAAGACAGCCAGACAGGGCAGGCACTCTTGACCACTCTCATAAATAGGTAGGATAACCAGTATGAAATAATTTCACGTTTATAGTGTTATGACTTTCAAGCTGTTGAAGCGCGTTTGAAAGTGAAGTCATGACAGTCCACGCTAATGTTAACTCCAGTTAGCATGCCAACTCTGATTGAACCACTGTAGCTTCTGGGGTCTGAGCTTTGCACACATGGGCCGTATGGGGGGGCGGACTCAAAGAATTAAAAAAAATAATAATATTAATTTAAATCTGGTCCAAATACAGCTACTTAACCGTTAGACCTAATCTTGCCTAATGCACCTTTAATATTTTTCTTCAGGGCTTGCAAGTCCTGTCGTGTCTGAAGTTGGGGAGTGATTAATGTATGAAGAATTATCGAAGCTATAGCTTTGCATTAAGATTCACCCGACACCCTGTGATTTACTATTACTGGTCTGTCAGTACAGCTCATGAATGTCATGAAATAAAGATTATTATATGACCAAAAAAATACCCTTCACATTTAACATGACATGGGTACAGAGACCACAACGTCGGATTTGTGACAATTCTACAGTGCAGGTGTGTTTGTCACCTTAGCGATGATGACCTCCTTCCTCAGGATCTTCATGGCATAATGCACGCCTGTTGCTTTCTCTCTGACCAGGATCACTTTCCCAAATGTGCCCTTACCCAGCAGCTTCAGGTAGTCAAAGTCACTCATGGTCTACAGTGCGAGCACACAAACACATTATATAAATGTGAATAGTGCCAAGCACAAATGCTCACCGAATCTGTATCAAAAACATTAGTTTCACGGTTTGTATGTGAGAGACTGACCACTTTGTTGCGTGATTTTGCCATAGCAGTATCCATGCTGCCGTCTCCTGTTGAGCTGAAGTTTATGTCCATCGGCTCCTCCTCCTCTCGCGTCTTCAGTCCATTTGCTACAGCCTGGATCGCCCGGATCCACTCCTCCCTGAGAGAGGATGTAGAAATCAAGACACAGAAAGAAAGCGGTGTACTTGTTCAAGTCTTGGTCTTAAACACTAGTTAGCTAATTGCTAGCTAATGGAATATCGGCCAGTTTATGGCTATGTTTCACAAAATGTACCAACACACAGACCCCTTGATAAGGAGAAATCATGTTCAAATGTGGGTGTTACCCATAATGCACTGTGATCTGTGACTGTACATCAGGTTTAATACTTAGAATTGGCTGCAGACTGGGAGTTCAGTTTACAAATGTGACAGCTAAATGTCTAATGAAATAAGATGTAAAGTTAGAGACATAATCTTTACTAGAGAGGTGATATGTGTTTAGCCTCCCTATGTTCTCCGATGGCCTTTAATGTACGGAATTATTTTAAATACACACCTGTCTACTATCTGGCGTAAAGGGGTTAGTGTCTTGGGGTCATAGTTCATTCTAAGAGTAATCTCGTTGCTGACTTTCAAAATGCTAAATAAAATGCATGTTTTTTTTTTGTTTTAATGCAATCAAGTACTTTACTCCACTACAGTCACACCATCTGCACTTTAGAAAACCCTGGCAGCTTACGATGACAAGGTGACGAATACTGACAACGTAAGAGATTTAATGTCATCAAATATACACGCGCACACAAAAAGGAGGAGTTCCATCACATAACTCCAAGTGTTCACCATCCCAACCACAGGCTATCTTATGATTTCTTCATTACCGTTACAATCACAGACTAGCGCTTAGAGGAAGAAATACAAGAGAAACTTGAAAAGGATCATTGGGTCTCTGCTCCCTCTGTACTCTACCTCTCAGCATTACTGTCCACATGAAACGTTCTCTCAATAACCGTCGTCCACTGAAGGCAGCGAATAACAAAGGTATTGGGACGTGGACGCTCCGTCTTCATCAGCTGGCATTCTGAAAAAGGAAAAAAATAAAAACAAAAACACCCACATACTCAATAGCAGCTCGGTACAACAGAACACACACGGTATGCAACTACATACGACTTAATGTGACTTGACGTTTACATATACACACACAGTATCTCACAAAAGTGAGTACACCCCTCACATTTTCACTTAGGGGTGTACTCACTTTTGTTGCCAGCGGTTTAAACATTAATGTCTGTGTGTTGAGTTATTTTGAGGGGACAGTAAATGTACACTGTTACACAAGCTGTACACTCACTACTTTATATTGTAGCAAAGTGTCATTTCTTCAGTGTTGTCACATTAAAAGATATAAGATATATAGATACTGTATACGATATACCCCAAAAAAAAAAATAAATAATAAAATATATATATATATATATATATATATATATATATATATATATATATATATATACACACACACACACACACACACACACACATACATACACACACACATACACACACACACACACACACGGAGAGAGACAGGCACACACCACCTCTCTGCTCATCACCCTGAACACAAGCACACACACACCTGCTACAGAAAAGTTGTTGAGGGGGGGAAGGTTTGGCTCAGACACGTCAGGTTTCTCCTTATAACCGATAAATGACCCATCACTCTTCAGGATAAAATACCGTGGCCTCCATGTCTTAATGTATTCACCTACAAGGATGACAAACACATAAGGGTAGAGAGAAACCAGCAAAAGGTACTAAGGATCAGGAAAGGAAATGCTTCTGTAATTTATGAGCCCCCCCCCCTTTAAATGCTATAACAACAACTACCCCACTGTGCTATTAATCCAGGGTTAGAGTAAGTTAGTGGCGAGTTAGCAATATTACTTACCTCGCTTGTGGAGCCAACCTTCTCTGACCACGCAAACCTCATTCATACTGTGTTTGTGTGCGTCTCAGTGTGTTTGTGTGTCAATATGAACACAATTTTGGGCGAAGGAGTCAGAGGATCAGCAGGCCACAGAGTGAGTTGAGTGATCACAACCAGTAACACACACACACACACACACACACACACACACACGGAGCACCTGGAAGACATGAAATACGCACTCATTGTACACAATACATTTGTATCAATAATAATAATAATAATAATAATAATCATCATCATCATTTACAATACTTCTGTAAAGTGAAAAGTCTACAACAGTTTCCTGGAACACCATGAAACACCCAGCATTACACAACTCCAGTTACCAACACATTCAAATACACACACACACACACACACGTTTTCATTACAGAAGAAATAAGCAGTGTCCGAATGTGTATCTAGGGTTTCCGGCTCACTTTCTCCCTGACAGACGCACAAAGCAGCCAATAATAAAAAAATGTGTGGGCAGTCCCTTAGCTTGTCCTCCTAGTGTTGCTTGGCAACAAAGAGGCATGGCTGACAACATTTCTGGAGAAGTTCTTTTTAACAAGTTTGTAACACCACCATTCAGAAGTGCCAAAACCAAAAGATTGAAACGCTCATTTTGAATTGAAAGTAAAATACATAAAACCAACATTTGTATTCGGTACTTTTAAAGTGTTTAAATAGTCACACGCCTGTCAGTCACCTTCGCATTGCGGCACGGTTAAACACTGAACGCAATTAGAAGAGGTTATGCGTTTTTAAACACGATCCATGCTTGTTGATTTTCTCCACTGTCTCTTACTCTCTCGCTACGTAATTCATCAATAGGGAGATTAGCCTGGTCGCTCTGTTCAGGAAATTACAAGCACGGTCTTAAAGACTAACATGAGAAATAATCATAAGATTGAGGAATCATGATCCAGCTGGAAAAAATCGTGATGCGTGTCAGATCATCCACGCCTATTTCCGACACAACTACACTCTCAAAAGCACAAAAAGGCCTAAAACTAGCTCAAACATTTAAGGCACTGGAAGAGACACTTTTCTGCTTGTTCTTTACACCTTAACTGGCTTAAAAATGTTTTTTTTCTCCACACTTTGCCATAACCACCATAGCAACCACATCTGTATGATGATTAAGTGCGCATGTCTGACGTCATGCAGCTTTCTAACTGCTTTCCAAAAGCTTTCTAGTGTTCTTCTGGTGATGTGCTCTTTTTTTCCCCTCGCACCAAACATACCTTTTGAAAGTATGGACCTATTATATCTTTTGGACTTGGTCTCCTCAGACCATAACTAATCTTGCCACATGGTTTGGGGTGATTTAGTTGAGTTTCAATGTTTTTTTTTTTCCCCGAGAAAAGGTTTACCTCTAGCCATCCTACCCCACAGCCCAGACGTGAAGAACACAAGAGAATGTCGTCACATGCAGAGAGTAATCGGTACTTCTCAGATATTCCTGCAGTTCCTTTAATGTTGCTGTAGGTCTGTTAGCAGCCTCCCTGGTAAGCTTTTTTCTTGTCCTTTTATACATTTTGGAGGGACATCCAGTTCTTGGTGATGTCACTGTGGTGCTCCATTTGTAACGGTATTCACAATGTCATATGGCATATGTAACGTCTTGGACATTCTTTTATACCCCTCTCCTAATTTATTCATTTCTACAAGTCAGATACCACACATGCTTTGTAAGCTCTTAGTGGACCATGACTTCAGCAGTCACATGAAAATCCGAGATGATCTTTAGTTGGGGTTAATCAGAATAAACTCATTGATGACGGCTGTATAAATAATTACTATTGAGCATGAGCGTGGGATAAGTTCTGACATGACTTCTCTTAGGCCTTTTAGAAAAACCTGCCATTTTAACAGGGGTGTGTAGAACTTTTACATCCACTGTACACAGTCCGTTGAATGTATCGTTCGACACGCAGACCGACCAAATTGAGAGCATCGAATTGAGCAGAACACACCATATAGTTAAGGCCCTCGTGTATATGTAAGAAGCATACACTAGATGAGACCAGACCCCCATTCCATCTTCAATCCCCATTCCATGTGGTTCAAAGATACTGTGAGGTAGAACTATTCGCCATGGAAAAGCATGGAATAAAGGAAGTGTACAAAATGCTAAGTATTGCTAGCCTGGTGGGATTTCAAGAACAGTCATTCAAGGAAACAGAAAAGACTGAAGTCAAACACAGGGCTCTTCTTTGCAGTCAACAGTGAGAGAGAGAGAGTGAGTGAGAGAGAGAGAGTGAGAGAGAGAGAGAGAGAGAGATAATAATCAAGAAAACACTCTGCATTTAAATGCAACTTGACCACAGTGTCCGCCTGCTTCATTTTTCCAAGCGTACACTCACTTTCTGTATTTCTCCTATTCTTTAATTAATGCCAAATCATACAAAACACTGGGTTTCAAAAATGTTTTTAAGTGATCGAGACTACAAAGAACTTCTGGAGGTCGCTCTGGATAGCGGTGTCTGCTGAATACTGTAAATGTAATTAAAAAGCTATTTAAAATACAAGTTAAAAGTATAAATTTACACACACTAAAGCAGAATGCTAAGGATTTTTATGAAACTACAGGATTTTCAAAAACACCGAAATCTCTTCTGTAAATGCTTGTACAATTTACAAATAAATCCGTTTGTATCCTACTTGATAAATGAGGCCCAATGTCTCGCGCTCCATAGTCAGTCATAGCTGTTTCCTTTAGCATTCACACCAAACTCAACACCAATTCACAGCACACATGCTTCTGAAGGGAGTTGTTTTTTTCTCAAACCACCACACACCACAGTTACGCTTCCATTTTTCACCAAGCTTCCAATACACACCAACTGCACGAGACACGCTTCAAGGCTGTTGTTTTTACTTCTGCGGGGGTTTATGGGCAAGCGTGTCACGCAGAGTTGTACGGACGAGCTGATGTACCTTCAAAAAGTTTAACAGCATATCACGCACATCCAAAACATGGTGAGTCAACCTCCCTTTTGAAAGGGAGGGAGTTCAATCCTCCTGTAAGCATGGGCATGAAATGCTTGCTCACACATACTGCATGTTTCGTTTATGTAGTTATATAACTTAGCAGTGGAAAGATGGCTAGCTGAAGTGTCTGCGAAAAGAAGAGTACATATCTGGGCTATTCATTTTATTTTTAAATAACAACAGTTAGTTTTGCACTGGGACGTTTGACCGTGTCCACCAATTTTTATTTTTTTTATTTTTTTTTTACAAAATTTACAGACGTTCAACTGTTTGCAGCAAACAAATCAAAGAAAAGCAATGGAAATAGTTCAAAACAATGAAGTGGTTTCCTCAAATTGAACTGAAAATGCAACTTGTAATGACAGTTTCAAAATGATTCAACCCCTTAATGCCAAGCGTCTTTATTACTTAGTAGAGTATAGCTTCTGGCAGCATTCCTGAGGAATCTCAGCTCATTCCTCATGAGCAATGGCCTCCAGTTCAGTAATGTTCTTGGGTTTGTGTGCTGCAACCATCTTCTTCAAATCCCAGCAGATATTTTCTATTGGGTTCAAGTCAAGTGACTGTGATGGCCCTGTAGAATCTTCCAGGACTTCTTCTGCAACCAGGCTTTGGTGGAATTTGAGGAGCGCTTGGGACGATTGTCCTGTTGGAAGGTCCAATGATGCCCAAGCTTCAGCTTCCTCACAGACAGCATAACGTTTTCTCTGAGGATTTCCTGATACGTCGATGAATCTAATTTGCCTTCTACATGCTGCTGGTTTCCAGAGCCAGGGGATGCAAAGCAGCCCCAGAGCATCACCGAACCACCACCATGCTTGACTGTGGACAGTGTTCTTTCTTCATTCTTGTTCCTCCAGACATACTGCTGATCCATCGTGCTGAAAAGTTCGTTTTATTTCATCACTCCACAGAACAGAATCCCAAAGGTTCTGTGGTTTATTTATATGATTTTGAGCTGACTTTTCTTATGCTTTTTGGTCAGTAGTGGTGACCATCTTGGTGTTCTGGCATGGAAACCTTCTGCTTTTAGTACGCACCTTACTGTGCTCACTGAACCCTCAGTACCTGTTGTCACCTTGCTGCAGGTCTTTTGTAGTCACTCGAGGGTTTTTCGCAACCTGCCTTAGTAGAAATCTGGTTGCAGACGTTGATCGCTTCCCTTTTCTTCCTCGTCCAGATATTACATATATTTTCTGCTCCTAGCCGGTTCAGGTATTTCATGTGTTCCAGCTCAAGCACACCTAGTGCAATTAATGAAGCCTTTGATTAGTTGCATCAGGTGTGCTTGAAACAACACCTGTTCTGCATATTTGTGCTGTTGTGAGGGATTCTATTCAGGGGGTTGAATAATTTTGAAACTAGAAGTCAATATAAGTTGCATTTTCAGTTGAATTTGGGGGGGAAAACACTTGGAGCATTCATTGTTGAACTATTTCAATTGCTTTTGTTTGATTTGTTCATTACAAACCGCTGAAACTCTGCACATTTTGACAATAAACCTGATTGAGAACGGAGGCTGAATAATTTGGATTGGAACTCTATGTGCCTGCTCACACATGTTCACAAATAAATGAACACACAGCATAAAACAAAAGCCATGCAATGCCTAGGCTTGATTATACTTCGGTCACTTACCATGTTATCCATGGTTATAAATGAATCGTAATCACCATAGAAATTCATTTAAATGACAATCACACTTTCTACAAGCTGGATTTCACTTAAAACATCATCTACAAAGATGTTATGACTTCTGTAAATCTACAGATTGCACAAAGTGTTAAAGTGAGTTGTCTTGCTCATGACCCAACTTCGTCTATCCCCATAACCCAGGGGTTCCAAAACTTTTGGGCAGACAACTCCCATGGATATTATGAATCATCTGCAACTGCATGCCTTCACCACCCTACTTTTTTTCTCCCAGATTTATTATATACAACTACTGTAACAGTTGAATATTTTGTGCCAGTAACATCCATATGGGTAATGTAAGTGACTTAAAAAGACAAGGAAGGAATAACTAAACTATGCTAGCGTCCATCCTGAGGTAATGGTAAACTTACTACATTAAAACATGCTTAATTAACTTTTGGGTAACAGTAACTCTATAAACCAGCTGAAACATATTACTTAAGGATCACTGAAGAGATGAGGACCCTGTCCTGCTACTAGAAATGTGCTGGGACGGTCTGTCATGCAACGGTAAGATCACGGCACATCTCAAGTCTCGCCAAGATGAGTCCTACGTCCTCCTGTCCTTCAGGGTTTGTTCTTCAAAGGTAGACTGGCAAGACCGGCCTTCACGACAACGCATGTCCGTACTTTGCATTCTTAGAATTGAGAAACAGCCCCCAAAAAAGCCAATTAGTTTAATAGCCACGGCTTGCGTGAATGTGACTCGCACGAACATTTCAAACTATCGGCACAAAAAATCCATCAAGGATATTTCTAACGTTGATTCGCAAAACAATTCAATGCAACAAAAGGAGTTGTCGTTCTCTCGCAACCCCATTGGTACATCAGTTCAAGGACCATTGCCATATCTCGTTACACTTACTACATTTACATGGACTGCAATAATCTAATTATTGAGTTTATTCTGAAGACAATACCGTGATTAAGGTGTTTATATGTTCCCGTTTTACATGTTATAGAACAGAGATTGATTAACGGCACACGTCATTACGTCCCCATGCGGAGGTTCCCTCCAGAATTTCACGGATCAACATACAGTTTGTCTTCGTTATGGTACCGTATGAACATCGTGTGAGTTTTCACCGCAGTTTGTGACAGGACACGATCACACACACCGCAGTTTTACAAGAGAGTTCGGCTGCGTCCCAAACCGCATACTTTCCTACTAGAGGCCTGTAGTGGGGAAGGAAAAATACATGTATCTCGGCTACTACATAGACGGCAAGTACGCGATTTGAGACGCACCCCACGGCTTCAACCAGTTGGCTATTAGCACCTATAGCATGACAAATAATTAACTGCACTTAAAGCGTTCGTAAAAATTTTAACTAAAAACACCCAAAACTGCATACGGTCCCATAACGAAGACGAACCGCGTGTTGATACGTGAAACTCAGGAGGGACGGCGTGGCGCGGTGACGTAATGGCGTGTGCCGTTAATCTAATTATGATCTATAACATGTAAAACGGGAACATGACCGGACTATTCTAAAAGCGACTCATGTAAACACCTTAATCACATTATTACCTTCATCAGAGTAAGGTCAATAATTAGATTACCGCTGTCCAAGTAAACGTAGTCACTGTAGCAGGTAAGCACGCGGTTTCGGACGCAGCCGTGCTCTCTTGTTTGCCGTCAAACGGTTGAGCGCCGCCCTGTGTCTACGTGTCCGGTCACACAACGCAGTGAAAACTCCGGCACGACGTTAACAGTGTGATTAAGGTGTGTACACGTCTGTAACGCACGTCGATGATGCGACTAAAACAGGAATACTATACGTCTTAATTTGATGCGTGTTTACTTAAGAGTGTGACGTTCGTCAGATCAACTGTGGTCGATAATCGCCGTTGACATGCTAGTTTCTTAATCAGAGTATCGTCTTAATATGGGAACGTCGTAGTCCGTGTAAACGTACTGACCGGCGTAGGTCGTGCATTTGGTTTTCTCGATAATTAATAAATGAAGCATGACCCCATGCCAGTAGTTCGCTGTGAACCGAAGACGTCCGGTGTGTATCCGGGGTCCGACTACAGGTCCGATACAACCTCCTGACAAATCACTGATTCGTTAGGATGTGAGGTCAGTGTCTGAAACGGTCAGGTCGACTCCAGTCCAACCCGACTCGGCGCGGCGCTTTTTAACGGAAATGAACCTAGAGTATATCGGAGAACCGGTTACCGATATCACTCATGCATCACAACACCCCTATAAATGAGTACCTGTAAAACGACAAGACTTAGCTGAAGTGCTAGAAAGGTGTACACACTGCGGGACTAGAAGTCCAGGCTTTAAACTCGAGATTACGACTTCTCCTCGAGCTTCTCCAAGCGTTCAAACTCAAGGCAGGAAAGTGCGAGCTAAGCTAACTACGCTAGGCAGAGTCACTTCAACTCCAGGGCTGGTGAACGTACAAAGTCAAATCACTTCTTAAAAAAAAAATAAATACAACATTTTTAAACAAACAAAAAAGTACTAAAAGTGTACTCCGCATGCCATAAGATTAGAACAGGAGACTTGCGTGTTGGTGAACAGGGAGAGAGAGAGAGAGAGAGAGAGAGAGAGAGAGAGAGAGAGAGAGAGAGAGAGAGATAGCATGCTAGGCTGCGAGTGAACATGCTAGCAGCTGTCCTCCATTTACACACTCGTAGCGCCGCGCTTTCTAATAGAGGACACTCGACTAGATTTAAAACCTCTCACACACACACACACATACACTTAATGAAATAATCCCACTTCACTCCGACTCGACACTTGCACTCCCTGACCTGGAGTATTAATCCGCGCTCGCGCACAGCTGCTGGCTCGGCGGAGTCCGCTTCACTTCTAACGGCGTGTGTGTTAGCTGCACGATGCTAAATGCTAACGTATCTGCGCTCATCAAAACACAGCGAGCGGGTTCTCGGGGCTGCGTTTTGACTGTCGTGAAGGGGGAAAACTCTTCAGTTATTGATTCCACTCACCGCTGCACACACTCCGCTCTCACACACTCACACACACACACACTCTCTCTCTCTCTCACACTCACACACACACACACACACACACACACACACGCTCCCGCTGCGAATTCCACTTGACGAATCTACTTTGGAGGTGGTTTTTTTCTTCTTTTTTTTTTAGGCTTCAGGCATTCAGCTCCTCACTAGAGCACAAACAGGATGTGACGTCACGCCCGCGTCAACAATAATACCAAAAAAAAAAAACATCCCCTGTTTTCACGGACTCGTTTTTTTTTTCTTATTCGGATTTAACTCGACATGTGTTGAGGTTTAATGTACACCATATTGCTGTAACTGTTCAAATGAGTTCATTAAGCATGTATTTAACCGAGGCCTGACACACGAAGCGTGGTTGGCATCACCAGGGTTCAGGATAATAAGGAGTCTTTATTGGTCACATATACCTTAGAGCACAGTGAAATTCTTTTTTCTTCGCATATCCTAGTACATACCCTGTCCAGGGTGTACCCCGCCTTGTGCCCGATGCTCCCTGGGATAGGTTCCATGTTCCCCGGTGACCCTGAAGAAGGAGTAAGCGGTAGAAGATGGATGGATCCTGGCATGTTAGGAGGTCGGGGTCAGAGTGCAGGGTCACCTGGGTCATGATACAGCAGCCCTGGAGCAGAGAGGGTTAAGGGCCTTGCTCAAGGGTCCAACAGTGGCAGCTTGAACCCCCGACTTTCCAAGCAGTAACCCAGAGCCTTAACCGTCAAGTCTCCACTGCATAGAATATCTGTCTCTACCGAAAGACTTCAACTTGCTTTCAACTCAAGTAGCCGTTTTTTTGTTTTTTTTAAATCCTGGTCAGGGTCGTGGTGGATTCATCACAGGTCACCGTGCACACAAACACTCACACCTAGAGGCAATTTATAAGAATCAATCCACTTCGCATGTTTTAGGAAGGTGAGCGGGAACCAGAGAACCCAGAGGACACGCGTGCAGACACAGTAAAACTCCTCGCAGACAATAACCACAGCTCAGGGTTAAACTGGGGACCCTGGATCGGTGACGCAGAAACACCACCATGCCCACCCGTCAGAAAGAGTTGTAAATGTAAACGCATTTAAATGTGAACATCTGAATTTGGTAAATGATGCCAGTGGTTAAGATGTTGGCCTGCTGAACGGGAGGTCATGAGTTCAAACCCAAGCACTGCCAAGCTGGTGGACCTTTGAGCAAGACCCTCAACCCTCAACTGCTCAGATGTATAAAGTCGATAAATGTAAGTCACTCTGGACAAGAATGTCTGGAAAAGCTGTAAATGTACAAGAATCAGGTCTTCTGATCATGCCTCTGTCAGGGCATGGAGTTAGACTGTGCATTAATCTCGTTATTCTGACAGCTCAATGGTCAGGGGGTCATCGACCTCATAAGGGAGCAAAGGTTTACTTTAGGGCCGTTAATGCTACGGTGCAGAGGATTTAAAAAAAGAATCAAAACAATGATTGAGACAGGGGAGAGAAAAGAACTTTATAATATGCTGCTTCTGAGCTTCCCTATAGATTCTACTACAGTAAATCACTGTCAGTGGTGTTGAGTGGGGACTGGCTGAAAATTTATACACACGTCATGTACAAGCTCGGATACAACTGAGGTCACACGTTTACAGCGGATATAAAAAAAAAATCTACATACTCCTTTTAAAATAAAAAAAAGCAGGTTTTTGTGATGTCAAAAAAATAATGAAAAGATAAACCTTATCAGAACATTTCCAGCTTTAATGTAAAAATTACAACCTGTACAATGCAGCAACATTCTAGATCCATCAAACTGTGAGAGCATCTCCTGTGCACAGCCCGCTTCAGGTCAGCGCACAGATGATTACTTGGATTCAGGTCTGGGCTCTGGCTAGGCCATTCAGAAACATTGATCTTCTTTTGGTTAAACCATTCCTTTGTTGCTTTGGATGTATGCTGTGTGTCATTGTCGTGCTGAGAGGTGAAATTCCTTTTCATCTTCAGCTTAACAACAAACACTTGAAGGTTTTGTACTAAAATTGGCAGGTATTTGCCACCACCGCCATGCTTTATCGTGGGTATGATGATCGTTTGGTATTAATGGAATTATAATACTTTTGGGAATCGGTCTCTTCAGCCCAGAACACATTTTGGTTTGGGTTGATTTCATTGAGCTTGGATGTGTTTTTATGAGAAAGGACTTCCCTCTTGCCACCCTACCCTATAGCCTAGACCTGTGAAGAAACAAGAGAATGTCATCACATGCAGAGAGTAATCAGTACTTCTCAGATATTCCCGCAGCTCCTTTAATGGTGCTGTAAGTCAGTTAGCAGCCTCCCTGGTCATTTTTTTGTTGTCCTTTTATACATTTTGGAAGGAAGTCTTGTTCTTGGTTATGTCACTGTGGTGCTCCACTTTCTGTATTTTGTAGATGATGGTCTTCACAAAGTTCTATGGTATATGTAATGTTTTGAACATTCTTTTATACCCTTTCCTGATCGATACCTTTCAGTAGGTGAGATAACACTTTGTAAGCTCTTTGCAGATCATGGCTTCAACAGTCAGATGAAACAGAAACTATGGGAAGAAAATTTTACAGCAACAGCTAGTCTTTTGTTGTGATTAATCAGAATAATTGAATTGATGACCGCTCTGATGATGATTACAATTTAACAGTTCAAAATTGCACATGCGCTTGATTCTTAATACTGTGTTGTTACCTGGAGGATTGATGACTGTTTTTATGCTTTGTGATCATTTGTTTATCAGGTTAAACTGCCCACTGTTCTGCTACCTCATATTTATACCCCTCTGAAACAGGAAGTCATGGTTGAACAACTTCCTGTTCACCAGTCTTCCAGATGTACTAATAAAATGTAAAATATCAGTGGGAATATACGTCAAATATATTTATCTCATATGAATTCATAGGGGTGCCAATAATTGTTGCACAGCTATATTTAACAAAGATGTTTTTGTATAAACCGGTGTTGTGTTTGCAATTGTTTGAGATCCATGAGAGCAGAGTATTTTTCTGAAATTTCTGAACAAAAAGATCAAAAGGTTAAAGTCAATTTTTCACAGCCTTCTTTGCTCATATTTACTAAGGGTGCCAATATTAGTGGATGGCCCTGTATGTTCTATAACAAACTCTGGGGCCTGCCAGGCACAGATATATTTACACTGAGATCACGTGACTTCTGATCACACCCGGTCAAACCAGAATTAATTTATTGGTTTCACACTAATAAGGTAAACACTTGTGCCATTTTTGTAAATAATCGCAGACTATTGATTTTTGCCCCGCTTTTGATATTATGGGCTTTTTATTCATGTAGAGTCATGACACAATCCCATTGTCATCTCAGTTCCAGGTTGTAACAGTAAGCTCCAAATGAAAAAAGAGAATTGCTTTGTGCTGAAGATTTCAACTCTACTGAAGGACACATTCATTGTCTAAAAGCATCTATTATTCATTGATTTTCTTTTGCATTTATTTTTTCTTTTGCATTTTTCTGACACACTCTTTCACCCCTACGGAGAACGTGGCATAGTCGGTCCACCTAAAGGCATGCATTAGAGATGGGAGGAAACCGGTCTATACAGAGGAAACCCACACAGATAGTAACCAAAGCTAAGGAGAGAACCTGGAGCTGGGAGGCTGCAACACTACTCTACCAAGATCATCTAGAACGGTTTTGGAATCCTCATCAGTGAATGCTGGTTAAAAAAAAAAAAAAAAATCAACCTACAATCAGGAGAGGATTTAGATGCAGCATAAAATATAATTCATCATACTGGCACTCACTATACAATTGGTTAGTTAGAAAACCTCAATTGAAGTCGGTCTTTTCAATTGAATGGTTGCATAGGCATGTCTAGATTAGTGGGCAAGTCCCTCGCCGGGTTTGTCACCATTCACCGTTTGTCTTCTTAAAGTTTCCTCAGCTTGCTGGCCCTATAGTTTTAACTCCTTCAAAAGCTCCACATCTATCGGTCTTTAGTATCAAGGTCTGTGCCTCTCTAATTGAGGAGAGTGTTATCAACACAAGTCACGGACAAAGTTACATAAAAAGTAGCAATCAGCGTTGGTTTCAAAAACATCCCGGACTTTGAACATAAAACAGCATTCCCTTAAATCCATTATTTAAAAAAAAATGGACAGAATGTAGCACCACAACTCCCTATGACTACCTAGAGGAGACTGTAACGATGGTCACAGCAGCAACCAAGAGGCCAAGGGGAACTGTAGACGTGCTGGAGAGATCCACAGCTTAGATGAGAGAAGTTGTTCGTGGGACAACCATACCCCAGACACTCTATAAAGCTGGGCCTTATGGAAGAGTGGCAAAAAGAAAGGCATTGTTGGGGGGTGGGGGTGGGGGGAACACATTTGGAATGGAAAATATAATTGTCAGTTGGAGAAAATCCTCTGGTTTCATGAGACCAAAAATGTACACTCTGGCCTTTGGCATGAAGCTGTACGTTTGGCAGAAACCCACCAGCACTCCGCATTCTGAGAACACTATCCTGACAGTGAAGCATGGGGGTGGTAGCTTTTCATCAGCAGGGACTAGGAAACCAGTTCGGTTTGATGGATGGTGCCAAAGTCAGCACCATTCTAAAATGAAATTGAATATGAATCCAATACATGTCTGCTGTTTTGTTTAATTAAAAAAAAAGTTTTGTTTTTTTTTAAAAGCAAAAAAAAAAAAAACCCTTTGATGTACACAATTACAATTAACATTTGAAGCTGCAAAAATATTTGCACCATCAAATGTTACACATTGAGTAAATAAAAAAAAAAAAAAATCTAAATTCATTCAGTTTCAATTCCAGGTTGTAACACTACACAATGAGCCACTGGCTGACACACACACACACACACACACACACACACACACACACACATTTTTACTAAGGTTTAGTTTTCTCATGTTTTGCTGAGAATACTTCATCACCCAAATGATACCTGGCCGGTTGTAGTTTTATGGTGGTCCCTTAAACATCAATTTAGTCCAGAATGTTTCACACACTCTCACAGTGAACACAGTTTTTTGGGGGGGGATGATTACCAACTCCTGCAGACTGGTCTCTTAAAAGATGGTAATACTTAAGCAGCCTGAGAATGAGAGATTAGAATGATTTTGTCAACTGATTAACAGGATATGCGCATGTAACACACAGAGGCACCTCAAAACACACACACACACACAGAGAGAGAGAGAGATAACACAGAGGCATGTTGATGCAGCAGCAGCTGTATTTGGGTATAAAGGCAATGCTCCAGTGTGTGTGGGTGTGTGTGTGGGTGTTTCAGTGTAAAAAAAGTTTCAAATCTAGTAAAGCACTATAGAAATAAACAAAAACCCAATAAGAAGAAACCCTGCCCACCAAAACATCAGTGTGTGTGTGTGTGTGTGTGTGTGTGTGTATATATATATATCTGTTCACTCACACTGCATATCTCCTCGCACACATTTGTATAAAAGGCAATTTGGTCTAAACAGAAATATAATTATTTGTATCTCGTTGTTATTTATATCCATTCACACAGCTGGAAGTTGATCCCAAGAAGAGCCGATTACCTGATTCCAGGCGTTGGGAATCAAAAGTGATTTAGAGTCAATTCCACACATTAAAATGGTTCTGCTCAAATTCACACAGGACATAGTGCAAGAACGTGTACTATTCGACTGTTAACATTGGACAAATGCCTCTTTCCTTGGCAAATACATGAGCAGTCTTGGCAGTATTTCAATTTAGAGAGAACAGGGGGAAAAAAAAAAAAAAAACACACACAAAAAAAAAAAAACACCTTGAACCTGGCCAACCAAAGAAGCTGAGAAGAGTCAGTTACCCGTTTAAGTATAGGTAATGTTAGCACGAGTTTTATTCAGGCATTAAACAAAAAGAGCTCACCGAGTTCATCGGCAAGGACACGCAGCCTTGTGTGGAATCAACTCCTTCAACACTTGGAATCGGAGTCAACTCCAAAGGATTATTTAATAACTTTGGTCAAAATGTGTTGCAATGACGTTTGAATTAAGCTTTGCATAGTGACTGTGTGATTGTGGTCAGGATTATTGTTTAGTGTGTTTATGTAATGCAATAATTAAATCCCCCTGAGCGTGTGTGTGTGTGTGTGTGTGTGTGTATCCATCAACTCATGAGTCTACCTGGTAGTGACTTACACTACTCTGTTTTTGTTGGTGTGTATCATCAGGTTTGATGACTGACTGACAAACGTACGCAACACCCTGTGTACTCCAGCGATTGTGTTTACAGTGCTGCCCCTGTTCTCCCCCTCTTGTCTGCAGCATGTGTATCTGTGTCAATCTCACAGTGTACACCGCATCACTCGAATCGCTCTGGATTGAAGAAAATATGCAAATGTCGACTAAATCGCATCAGCGTCCTGAGAGACTACATGGCTGTACAGAGGCAAAAAGTTCTCAACTTTATACAAACAAGTCCATCTAGAAACACCAGAGAATCCGTCTCGATCTCAGATCGTGAGCTCCTGACAGGAACCCGTTCCATTTGAGGATCCGCTTTAAAACACGGGTGTAAAATGCCTGGGCCTGTGAGGCGGGCTACATGGCTAACTATTCCATCCCAAAAGACAGCGAATGTTAGAAGAAGAACAGAACAAAAACAGTGTATCTAGGAATTAGGCAAACCTATATTGTTCCTCAAATCTCAGATTACGGACTTCCACAGCGCACGCTGGGAAAAAATCAGTGAGATGTAGTACTATTGATACCTGGATGGTGTGCTAGAACTGAGCAGAGATCTTATGCTTGGTGGGTGCAGTCTGCTCTAAGCAGGAGAAGGGGCGGAGCCTTTATGGTTTTTAATTTTCATAATGGCCATTACACAACAGATGCAAATGAGGAGAAAGGAGGTGAGGTGGTTTTAAAATGTGGTAGTGGGTGTTCTGGCACAGCTTAATAACGCGAGGTGCTACATGATGAAGTGTCTATTTATGTCCAGTGAAAAGCATTAGTGATCGATTTGTGTTCCTGCCTGATAAAAGTCCAGGTACTACATAGTGTAACAATGTAGTGCATAGTGCGTGATTTGAGACCGAGCCCTGAACTGAGGAAATACCTCCACTGAGGCTACCTTGCCTGCTTGCTTGCTAGTTCAATAATACAGTTCACTAGTGAACTATGGCACAGACGCCTACTACTATTTACACGGCATATTATTTAGCTGTGCTCTTTAGGAGCAGCACAAAGTCTTGCATTTGATTGTACTCTCAAGATGCATCACAACACAGACCAGTTAATGTGATGAACCATGTATTCACTTCCTGTCTGTAGATGATTGCAACTCTGGTGCGGTTGCTGAGTGAGTGAGGGAGTGATGGCGCGAAGAGAGAGAGAGAGAGAGAGAGAGAGAGCATACATGTGTGTGTTCACTGAGCTTTTACAGTAACTGTTAATTTCATACACACATTTCATTAACATCAAAGAGAGGTGTAAACTTTTCTGAGCGAGTGGTGGGGAAAATAAAATAAAGACAATGATTTAAAATCAAGCTGAATGGATTAAGTCCCTGCATATATTTGTGTGTGTGTGTGTGTGTGTGTGTGTGTGTGTGTGTGAGAATGAGAGATAGAGAAAGAGAGAGAGAAGAGAGAGAGAGAGAGACTATGTGCTTCTCCTCTGTAACTCCTGAATGATTGCTGTGGAGACAAAACAAAAACAGTATTAATGGCACTACACTGACAGCAAATCTGTTTACAAGTAATAAAGTCTATTCCAAATGCCACAGTTTAATATTGGTTAGGGTTCTTGCTAGAATGCCATCCACTTTAAGTCCCTTAGAACACAGAGAATCCGTTACAAAGACTTTTTAAATATTGGTTCCATTTCACTCTTCCTAACTGCAAAGGGTGGTGAAGATCAAGCGAATAGCTTCATATGAGGCAGTATTTAGCTAGTCGACCGAGCTGCTATGCTAGCAGACATTACAGCAACAGTAAGGCTGGGGTTGGATTCCCTCAATCACAGTGTCTAGCCCGCTAGTAAGCCAGTGGCTGGGGCCACTTGCGCAGTCAAGGCACTGTTGGGCTAGCCTGCTACATTACCCACATTGCTAATGCAACACCAGGTCTGGAGTCAGTTATCCCTCTGCGATTTTATCTCCTACTCCTACATCTGTTCAGTAGTGATACAGCGTTAGTGTGTTCAAGTGATTTCTCCCCTACCTCAACACTTTAACCCTGCTCTCAGTTATACAGATCTTTGGCATGGAGAGACTAGCAAGCCATGCTGCAAGACTCTCAGTGGGACCTGGGAAAGGACATGGTTTCTTGTTCGGAAGAAGGACCGTGTTTGGAACGTTTAGGGATTCTAGATTTAAGAGGTACAAACTGGTTCCTAAAAGCCCTCCCCCTTTACATGCCAACTGTAATTCATGCCACGCTTTGACAGGAGATCAGTTCCCATTGCCCAATCAGTCCTAATTCCCATCCTATCTCTCCCCACCATGGACCAAGCCACCGGGACACCTGCAGACTCCTCGTACACATTACAGCACCCTGTCTTGCAGTGGACTCAGTAAAGTGTTCCCTATTTATTGCCCCTGCTATCGACGTTCGTGAAATGGTTGGAAGGTCTCGCCATTCGTGCATACACACACAGGAAGGTATTCGGGTGATGTAATCAGCGCGATGGAGGTTAATAGAACCAGCTACATGCATAACCAGTGGTGTTTTCCATTTCACTGCTATTCCAATTTTTTTTTTGTAATAAAAGCTAATATTCAGAGGAATGTGCGAATAAATTGAAAATTTAGCCCAGGGGTTCTCAAACTACAGGCCGTGCCCCTACGTGGGGTCACCTGATTTACAAATCGAGTCGTGAGAGAAACTCACAATCTCCACTTTTGTTTCATTCAATTTTTGAAATATCAAAGACGCATTTTGTGTTGTAAGATTTTGAAGTGTTACTGTGAGAGATTGTTACACTTTCAGACAAGCCCCATTTAAATTAACGGGTTACGTGTTATTTTACTCTTTTTCACTACGACGACATGCAGCACTAGTGTAATTCCGAAATAATCCAGACTAATTTCCCCATCCTTAAACGACATCTGCTAATAAAACGAGCTGATGTTGTGTCTTAAATGTATTGCGTGCATACGTACTTTTCTAGACTGTAATGAAGTGTTAACACTAACCAGTATTCCTATTATTCATTTTCCTATTCCTAAATGTTTTCTTCAAACCTACCAAAAGGTTCTGTTTTGCGCCATCTTCTGGATTTTCTAGATCAGTAAATACCTTTTGAATGTGATGTCGGCATTAGCGATTTGCGACGCAGCCCGTGACGACAATTAAAAACCACATGGAAAAGCTTTACGAAAGACAGATCTCATCGGTGTGTTTAACGTCGCTGTGCGTTAAACGGCTGAATATTTGAGAGTTTCGACTGGGAAACCTGAAGGACAGGGATGTTGTGGCTGCGACCTGATGACTAGTGAAGATCACTTGGAAATCACCCGGGTGCACACAAGACTGTACACAGCGAGTGTGTGAACGATGCTGCTCACGTTGCTACTGCTTCTGCACGCGCACACAAAGTCATGAGTCGAGTATAAATCAGTCCTCTATGCTTCGTGTCGAGCGGCATCACCCCGCCCTGGTGGAAGATTATTTTCCTATAACAGAACACTTTCTACTAGACTGGTAAATCAGTGCAAGCAATATTCCTTTGTGACTTGTACTACACTTATACACGTGTTACTAATGCAATAAAACGTTCAAATATTACAGTAGTTCTATATTATAAATCTGGATTATTTTCATTAAATATACAGAATCTCACAAAAGTGAGTATACCCCTCACATTTTTGGATCATCTTTAGAGATATATAGATATATATTAGTCATAGAAAATTCATAGTGTCCATTTGGGGTTGCTTGCCCAAAGCGTTTGAGAACCCTTGAGTCAAATGTGCTTAGTGTGCGCTAATTATTTTGGCTATAGTAATAACTCATTGTAACGACCAACTCAGACCATTGACTCTTCTGTGTGATGCATCATCAGTTATTAAGGTTTCTCTGTGATCGTTACTCCTGGAATTAATTCGGATACAGACACTACTACCATCACACACACTGCTGTTTGGGATACCGTCGATATTAGCACAGAGATGCATTCATCCGAACACACATTTATATTTGCGCTTTTACCTCCAATAATTTCATCCTTGACTTTCTGCAGCTCTTTCCTCACTTCCTCCAGCAGCTCCTACAACACACACACACACAAAATATTACATTTTTGGCAGTGTAAAAGATTGGTAATGCTCCCTAACTGTGTGTAGCTGTGGGTATTCTGAGTCGATCACCAACAGCTGGCTGGAGACCTGTTGTTCTGCACTGTGCTACAACACAGTAAACAATGCTAGTTGGTCTACCTGCGAGAGCACTAAACAGGTGACTTCCTGGATCTGGAAGTGTTCCCGACATGCTCATACTGCTTTTCAACCAAATCTTAAAAAGGGGTCATATGATGATGCTTTTTAACGTTTTCCTTTTCCTATAGTGTGAGATGCATCTGTTTGTGCATGTATACGATCTGCAAAGCTACAAAGCTCATAGTCTCTCACAAAGGGATTTATTCTATATGACCGAGAACGCTGCTTCAGACCGGCCCAAAACGCCAAGTCCAGATATTACTTCTGCAAACGTCTACGTCACAATTTTAATTTTAAACCGTATTCGATCATGTCACCTTAAGACACCACAGCGAAGAAGACGAACGAAACCGTTATAACATCGTACCTGAAAGCCAAGAGTTACAAAATAAAACTTAACATCATGACACGTCCTGCTTGCCAAGTTCATTCCACTTGATCTGCTTCATCATCCGCATTTTCAGAATCCAACTCGAACGGATACGGTAAACCCGACGACATTATAAAACGTGTTCAAAATTGCTTTAGAAGCCTTGGAAGCTGAAGCTCACGATTATGGTAAGGGGCGTTATGTTTCCGACACACACTTGAGGTTTTTGGCCAAATCACAACACGATGGGTCAGCTGGCCAATGAGAGCACTCTGGGCTTTTCAGAAGGAGGGGCTTTGGAGAAACCGGAACTCAAATCGGAGTGTTTCAGCCAGACTGGGAATGGAGGTAGTGTACAGTATGTGAAAAACAATGCATTTTAACCTATTCTCTTACACCCAATAAACAAAATAATGAACTTTTAAAAACAGGATACGACTTTCCCTTTAAGATTTGTGCATTTTTCCATTTTATTTCAATAAAAACATCTTACCAGCCACAATACAACATTCATTTTAGTGCATGAGCCATCAACAGTCAACGGTGATGCTGAATGACGGTACTAGAGACATCAACAATGAAACTTACTGTAGTACTACAACAAGATCCCACACATCCTTATAGAAAATCAGTTGACATAACGAATCAGTGAGCGGACACTAATGAGCTACACTTTGTGATTTAAACAGAATTGTCTAGCACAGGAACATACCTAGTTACATTCTGCAGAGAGAACCCCGAGCAAATTATCGAACAATTCTTTTAACAATAGCTGCATATGGTCATGTCAGTTTCTCAAGACTTTTAAAGCAATGAAAAACTTTCGCACCGATACTTAACCCGTGAGACGTCACACCACAGCATAAGGTTTATATACACTACAAGTTAAAAGTTTGGAGACACTGACTAAAATGTTTCTCATCATCTTAAAAACCTTTTGATCTGAAGGTGTGTGACTGTCGTAGATACATCTAGCTGTGACAACATATTCATTTCTTTCATTAGAAATTGAACTTTTTTTTTTTCTTCTTTAAATGGATGACTTGGAGAGAAATATTCTGAAAAGCAGCCAGTAAGAGTCCAGCATCGGTGGGAACTCCTTGAATACTGTATAAAGAGCATCTCGGGGGGGGGGGGGGGGTGTAATTCCTCAAGAAATCGGTTGAGAAAATGCCAAGAACACATTTCTGGAAATTCTAGTATTTCAAAAAGGGTGTCTGCTTTGAAAATGCTAAAATACTAAATATTTAACATAATTCCCCATAGTTCCATTTGTGTCATTCCAGAGTTTTGATAACTTTATTATTCTAAAATGTGGAGGGGGAGGGGAGGGGGGAGTCTATATATAGACTGCCAGTCAAATATTTAGACACGATCATTCATTTTACAGCACAGGGAGGAAGCACCAGCATGCTAGTCAATGGGGTCACATCACTGTGTATAGAATACCGTCAGTGTTATTTAGGACTATAATATGGACATAGTTTTGTTCGTCATGGGTGTGATTAGAATCTGACCTGTTTGACTCTCTCCAGTTCAGACTCCTCTCCACTCTCAGCATCATTCGATGAGCCAGCTGCTTTCAGCCTGGTGGATAGAGAGAGCAAGTAATGAAGGAAAAATAACAGTCATGATGAGAATGCAGAGAAGGTAAAGCAAAAACAGGGGGGGGGAACCATGTTTTTGCAGAAAAAACAGCAGAAAAGCTTTGCTTCAGATAAACCCATCTAAAAGCGAACAGAACAATTCATGCAAAAGATCCTATTTAATAGGGACATAACCTAACCTGGGCATTAGATTTTTTCATTATCCACGAATAACTCTCCGTATGCAGCGGTTTGTCACTACAGAACTGAACGTCAGTAAAAGAAGACGGCGGTGTTAAAGTTGATATAGTTGGTAAAAAAAAAAAAAAGTTTTTTTTTAATTTAATAAAATACTTTTTTTTTGGCGGACAGCTCCCTTCTCCTTAAAAACATTTTCTCAATTTGTTGGGGGGAAAAAAAAAAAAAAATTTTTTTTTTTTTTAAAAAAAAATAAAAAAATATATTTTTATGAAGAAAAAAAAAATTTATTATATTAAAATTTTAATAATTAAAAAAAAAAAAAAAAAAAAAAAAAAAAAATTATTAATTTTTATATTTTTTTATTTTTTTTTTAAACTTTATTACTTTTTTTTTATAAAAAAATTATTTTTTTATTTTTTTTTTTTTTTTTTTTTTTTTTTTTTTATTTGATATAGTCCGATTTAGACCCATTCTTACACTAAATAAAGATTTTGACTGATATTCTTCCAATTCTGATTATAATTCAGGTTTGACCTCTGATTTGACTCATTTTGACAGCGGATTTCGTCTCGTAGCTCATAACGTACGCCCTGTGAGCACTCTCCTTTTGTTTCTGTACGAACAGGTCTAATAACTGCTCATAAACAACTACTAAAGTCTGTTATGTTTGCGTGATGAAATGCCGTATATGTTTCTGTCTCAGCTTAGCGACTCTGAAATGGGTTTTCTGACGACTACACAATCATAATAAAATGGAGCAATTCCAGACGACACATCAGGGAACAACAGTACAATTACATGGACACCAATGAGCACCCGACAAAACACCGCTGACCACGGACGAACCCTGCAACCCAACGCAACCTGAAACTATAGAAAATAAATGAAGAAGTATATAATGTTAGTCATGAATATGAGGCAAAATGACATCCCAAAGATCTTGTTAGTCAACAAGGAGAAGTTCATACAGCAGCATTTAAACACCAGGCGGATGGTACACTGTAGCAAAGCTGGGGAGTGGGGCGGGGCCAACAGTATCTATACAGTCCCCTTCAAAACTGTTGGAACAGCAAGGCCAATTCATTCCCTTTTGCTGTAACATTTGGGTTTGAGATCAAAAAGATGAACATGAGAAGAGAGTTAAACAACAAGTGCCCACTTTATAGGTGAGCGAAAATATTGGAACACGTGACAGACGCGTGTTTCATGTTAAGTAGGTGTGTCCTGTTCAATTTATTGTTTAAAGAATAATCAGCTCTGAACATCTAGTCTTGGTGTTAGCATTTGTTGTCAGCAGATATATAGACGCCATACCACAAAAAGCTAATCAGCACTAAGATTCAGAAACCCAGACTGGAATTAAAGAAATGCAGATATGAGCCACAAAAGTTCTGGAACCAAGACTGACCCACACTAAAGTGATGGAAAGGCCAAAGTGTGTAGAAAGAAAGGATCTGCTCATGATTCAAAACATACAAACTCATCTGCTTCTACATGAAACATGGTGGAGGTAGTGTAATGGCAGGTTCTGGAATGGGCTTTACTGACTATTCTTCTTCTCCATCATGCTGGAAGGATTAGCCGCTCAGCAGTATGATACTGAACGTTGCCCAGGGTGCGCCAGGGGAGGCTCCTTCCGTGCATACACATTCACACCCCCATTCATACACTATGGACACTTTGGACATGCCAGTCAGCCTACCATGCATGTCTTTGGTTCTGGGGGAGGAAACGGGAGTACCCGGAGGAAACCCCTGCAGCACGGGGAGAACATGCAAACTCCACACACACGGGGTGGGAAACGAACCCCCAATCCTGGAGGTGTGAGGCAAACGTGCTAACCACTAAGCCACCAGCGCACTATCTTTATTGATGATGTAACTCATGACCGAAGCAGCAGAATGAATTCAGAAGTTTACAAGAACATTTTCATTGCCCATTTACAGAGAAATGCATCCAAATTAATCCAGAGGAACTTTATCATGCAGCAAGACCATGATCCAAAACGCACTGCCAACTCAACAAAGGACTTTATCAGGGGGAAAAGTGGAAGGTTTTAGACTGGCCGCGTCAATCACCAGACCTTAACCCAGCTGAGCAGCATGTCACCTCCTGAAGACGAGACTGAAGGGAGAACCCCCCCCACACACACACACACCCCCAAAACAAACAACAACTGAAAGTGGCTGCGGTAAAAGCCTGGAAAAACATCACAAAATTACGAACCAACAATTTGGTGATGTCAGTGAATCGTAGGCTTGATGCAGTTACTGAAAGCAAGGGATATGCAACTAAATATTAGGTGATGTTTAGCTTACTTTAAGGCTTTATCGGTCACTATAATTTTGCTCGCCTACAAATTGGGTGGTCTGATATAAAAGATAGTATGTCTGATGATGTTCATTACATCTAGATGTAAATACCAGGGAATCAAAGCTGAAATCCTAAGCTCACGTCTCATATACATCTTTTGATCTCAAACCCAAATGTCTTTGGTGTGTAGAAAACACAAATGAATTGGCCTTGCCGTTCCAGTAGATTTAGACGAGACTGTATGCGTGTGTGTGTGTGTGTGTGTGTGTGTGTGTATGGAGGTTTAGATGTTAGTGTACCTGGGTGTCAGAGCAGTGACGGCGGGTGAATCCAGACCTCGGGGAACAGAGTTATTCCTGTATGAAACACAAACTGTGTATATATGTATATATACCCACACTCTGATTGGACATGATTAAGCGATAATCAGGTGACGGGACGGGGAGGTTGTTAAGGGGAGTGTCTTTCGTTGTGTGTGTGTGTGTGTGTGTGTGTGTGTGTGTGTGTGTGTGGGGAAGAGTATCCCACTCTAAACACGCCACTGTAACGTAATTAAATTAGCACATCTCTGCTCTGATGTTCCACTGATGTTCCTGATGTTGCGCCCTACTGAGAGACCATTTAATCAGAAAACATTACAGCAGAAATGCATGAGGAGGAATGGGGAATTCTGCCTCACCTGGGCATGGTAGCAGACTTTTCCCACGGCCTCCTTAACGTGTCTGATAAGACAAAACACATAGTGAAGCCATTAGCAAGAGCAACACGCGCGCGCACGCGCACGCACACACACATATACACACACACACACACACACACACACACACACCTTACCGCTTTGGCCTTGAGATTCAGAATCATCCTGCAAAAGCAGAAAAGAGAGATCAATAACTTCTTTGCTGAAACATTACTGTAATCTTCACGCTCATCTTAAACTTCCTGCTGTAAACGGTTACAGAGTGATTCAGCGGTTTTAAATCTGCCTGGCAGATTTAATGCTCTCGGTCAGCTCGTCGGAGTAATAATACACTGTATAGACACACACAGAGGCGCAGAGACAGAGATACACACTCAGACAGAGACACAGAGATACACAGACAGATACGCAGACACCAAGGCGCACGCACGTTACTGGGCTCTTCTGTCTTTGGGGCCGGAGGAGCTTTCTCGCCTTTATCTGCTGCTTTCCTCCTGGAAATACACACACAGTTAATGTAATTATTACTTTACGGAATGGAGAAAATGAGTAAAAATAATTGTTAAAAAAAACGGATCCAAAATGTTTTTATTAAAAGTATCCAGACTGTTTTACAAAGGAGAGAGAGAGAGAGAGAGAGAGAGAGAGAGAGAGAGAGAGAGAGAGAGAGAGAATGAGTGTGTGAGACTAGTGTACCGTCGTGCAAGTATGGCACTCATCTCTCCGAACAGGTCTCCACCTCCTCCGCTAGGCCCAGACCCACTGCAGCGGCTCAGGTCAGGTTTAGCAGGAGCAGGGGCTGGAGCAGGAGCAGAAGGGGCTGCAGTACCAGCTTCATCCTGCTGATGGCAGCACACACACACACACACAAAGTACAATACAGAGAGACTACTAAACAGAATCACACCCACTGAATGAAGTAATATAAACAAAGTGCATCTGGTCATATTTATTAGAACAAAAATGATCATTTCTTACATACCTTGGCGACTTTGCGTAGTTTTGCTCCCGCAAGAGCAGCAGCAAGTCCACCTCCCCCTAAACCTCCATCACCGCCCCCACCTGAGGCAGAGGGAAGGGGTGGTGCTGGAGGTGGGGGTGCACCTCCACCAGAAGGTGGGGGTCCCGGTGGTGGTGGGGGTCCACCTCCAACAGAGGGAGGGGGGCCGGGTGGAGGAGGTGGAGCAGGGGGAGCTGGTGGGCCTCCAGGGGCAAGAGGAGGAGCAGGAGGAACCATCACTGTGAAATGAACACAATAAATATAACACCGAGAAGGGGGAACAGTATACCCATCCTCTCCTTCCTTTCTACTGTGTACAGTGACTAACGCTCTATTCATACTGGGTATTAACATCTACCTCAGGTGAACTGATCACTGCGGTCCACTAGCTGAGATCTACAGCCATTCAGAACTGCTATCGTGTGTGCATGTGCATGTCCACAGACCACTGTTTTAACATCTTGTGGTGCCAAATCTGCTTGACATAAGCAGCCCAACTGCAGCTCACACTACTGTACAGCCCAGACCTCAAAGAAAGTGTTTATTTAGATGTTCGATGGCATTTTACAAGATAAATGGTTAGAGACACAGATTTGTCACAAAAAGAATTTTTTTTTAGCAACTTATGCATATCTAATTCTAAATCATACTCCATGTACTTTTAAAAACCAGACAAATGAAAGAGAGAGAAACAAAAAGTGAACTGCAGATATTCATTTAGTTACTGCCAGCAGAGTGAGGGAGTGTGGCCCAAGAGATTGAATGTGATTCTTGAAGGAGGTCCCTAAAGTAATGCTTCAGTAACGTCCCACTCTGCCCTCGCCTCATAGGCCGGACTGCGTACAGCGGAGAACTACACAGAGCCTTCGTCATAAAGATCACTGTGCTTCTCATTTCGGTTTTCCTATAGCCAGCTATTCTACTTTTGAATGACTGGTTAGTCATCATCTGATTAGTTTACTAGAGTGGCAAAACAGCAAAAATACCACAATGAGCATGTACAAAACGAATGGAAATGTGCATGAGAAACGATAACACCGAGCTCTCAGCACTACGCTAACGTCACACAATCCAATGATCTGATTAACGACGATAATTTGACAATCAAGTTGTTAAAATACGATTTACACACTACATACAAAAAGATCGATAAAAAATGATAATCATACTTAATGTGCCAACAGCATGGAGGTATTTATAAGAATATACGTTGAGGTAAGGAGGAGCTTGAACCGGAATGAAATTTACACCGACCTGAAGCAACCTGTCGCTCTCTCTCCTGTCTCTCTCTCTCCAATCTCTCTCTTTCCTGTCTCTCTCGCTCTTGTCTCTCTCGCTCCAGTTGCTCCAGTCTCTGTTGTTCCAATCTGCATATGAAATAACATATATTACAATACAGCACACACGTACACATTTACACGCGCACACGTGAACGCGCCATTCCCGAGCACAACATGTTCAGCCTGCCATTGAATTTGGCTTGATTGAGATTTTTTTTTAAAGCATTTTATTCACATAATATTTATAACAACGTAGGTGAAAAAAACATTTTTTATTGTGACCCAAAGGTTAATTAAACAAAAAAAAAAAAAAGCAGATCTTTGTTGATTACGCAAGTATTCACTCCCCCTGGGTCAATATTTGGAAAAACTATTGGCTGTAGTTACAGCTGCAAGCCTTCTGGGATACGTCTCCATCAGCTCTGCGCATGTAGCTCCTGATATTTCTTCCCATTCTTCTTGGCTGTTGCATTGAATGCGGAACGTTGCTGAACTGCAATTTTCAAGTCTTGCTACAGATCCTCGATTAGATTCAGGTCTGAGTTTTGACTGGGGCATTCCAACACTCAAATTCTTGGTTTCGAACCACTCCAGTGTTCGTCAGTGGGTTTAGGCCTGTTGTCATGTTGGAAGGTGAAGCTCCGGCCCAAGTCTCAAGTCTCTTGCCTTGTATTTGGCACCATCCATCTTGCCCTCAACTCTGACCAGTTTTCCAGTCTCTGTTTATGAAAAGCATCCCCACAACATGATGGTACCACCACCATGCTTCACACTGGGGATGATGTTCTCAGTGTGATGAGGAACGTTGGGTCGCTGTCAAATGTAGGCCAAAACATTTGGGAGTTTCCATCCCACAAGTATATACACGTGTTGTTTTTTATTAAAGCCATGGACCATCGTCCGTCAAGTCCAGCTTTGTAAAGTGTCAAAACTACAGTTGTCTATGGACAGCCTCCTCCAGGATACTGTGTGAGTCAATACTGTGGAATATTCTTCCCATTTTTAAATAATTGATTTAATGGTGCTCTTTGAGATGTTCCAAATTTGGGATTTTTTTATTATTATTTTTTTTTAAACCAAACCCTGGTTAATACTTTTCCATACCTCGGTCCTGACCTTGTTTTGATAGCTTCTTGATCTTCATGATGCTGTTTGTTTAATCACTAGTGTGTTACACTAGCTTAGGAGCATTGAGTGTGAATACTTATACGATCGCAAATTTCAGGTTTTTCATGTGTAAATAAGTTTGCTATCTATAATTGACTGAATTTCCCACTTCACTATTATGGGCTATTTTGTGTAGATTCAAGACATATAAGGCCAATTAAGTCATTTCGTCGATCAGAGCTGAACTATACTAGACATCGCGACGTCCGCATGTCAAATCATTGGCTGCCATGGTAAAATCCGTCAGAAACGTTATGTTAAAAGTTTGGCAAGAGACAAATAAATCTTTAACAGAAAATATTTATTTCATGTAAAAACTGAATCTAATTTAACGAGTTCGCCATTACTGTGAAGTGACCTGTGCACGCTCACTTCACTTGCACTCTGAACGGTCAGACATAATCGTTCAATTTGTGTTAATTGACCCCCTCTCTAAATCAAACAAACAGACTGACTGGGCAATAAATCAATCAATTACACTATGCAAGTTTTGCTAATGCATGCATGAGAGATGTTCAAAAGTTAAGCAATTGTATGGTCTTCTCATTTGTCATCACGTTGTTCTGTATTATATTTGGGGTTGGCATCATTTACACAAGGAACTGTATCTTTCTCATTATAATTCACGCTATGCAAATAAATCTCAGTTTGTAGGCTACCTTCTCTGCTGCTCCAGCTCCTCCTGGGTTGGTCCATTTGACACCGGACGGGGGCCTGCAGAATATCCTACAGGAAGAATACCATCGTCGGGTTTCATCATCATGTGTGCCGTCAAATATGAACACGTTAAAGTTTGTGATATTGCCTCTTCGTGTTTTTATTTTGCATTAGAAAGTCACGCCTTCTATGACAGACGCATTCAAACTTTTCCCCCCAGGTGAAGTGTGGCTTCTGGAATCCGCCGTCACTTATAGGTCAGTAATATACCTGATACTTTAGAGGTTGTGGTGGTCATCACGCCGACCAGGAAAACTCCTCTACTACAGCATTATTGGGTTTCTCCTCGCGCTCTTCCAAACTACTCCAACTCAAACCTTCCAACTTGTTGATTTATCAATTTGTAGCATTTTCCAATTGTGGTTTCTTAAATTTTTGTGCTATAAAGCTTAGCGGTGGTGACGTTGAAATCATGTAACCGTGGTGGCGTTCATTTACAGCCTAACTTCAGCTTCTGCCGATTGTATTTAGTCTTCAAATTTGATCAAAGTTGTGCTTGTTTGTGAAGATTATCTTGATGAACAAAACGTTATCTTTTTGTCGAGAGAACCAGGGTGATGTGGACTTCTGGATTGGCCTACCAAAATATGTTATCCCTGCAGCACTATATTACAAGCACAATAACTTCTGTTATTTCACTTAATTCCCTTTAGACTAAATTAGGCTAAAATCTCTATAAAATTCTGTATCTTGCAGTCTACTGCCATAATCAAAATAAAGCATAGTTCAGCTTCTGGCTACGTCGCAGCTCATCACCCCATGTCAGTTCAATTTCAGCTACCAAGCACAGAAGTCCAATTTTTACTGGATTTACAAATCTTATTTGATCAAATATGGCGCTAATGCATATTCGTAATAAACTGATGGTCTGCTACATTAACAGTACAGCCTTTGTCCATTAGCTGTGGCTGCATCACAAATACCATACAAGTGTATGGATAGCTTATTAGTCGGACAAATTACTAGCATGCTATTTATGGGTGTTTGCAAAGCTACCACAAAAAAAAAAAAAGAAGCTGTTTTGTGTTTTACCTCCATCAGCACCGAGCACTTCCAGTGCATGCATCATGCCATTGGCGAAGAGCGCGGCATCCTCCTTACTGCCGAAGTTTAGACCCCAAACTTGCCGCGCATCCCGCCACTGATGGAAATTGGCCGTGGCCTGATTGTATTTCAGCCCTTTCACGATTGGGCAGTTCATCACCACCTGGAAACAGCAGGATGACGCACAATGATAATCCAAATAGTATTTTTACATTCGTCAGAGAAATCAGCAGCGAGAGAGAGAGAGAGAGAGAGAGAGAGAGAGAGAGAGAGAGAGAGACACACACACACAACCAGCAGATGGCACCACTTTAGCTGAGAGGCAAGAGGAGAGCCGGACAAAGAGACGAGAGCTGCATCTGTAATGTGCTGACTGTTCACTTCTGTTTGCTCTGTTTTACAGCTCTGCATTCCAGACACAGAGACGGTGAGACAGAGCAAGAGAGAGACAAAAAGAATGGTTGGGGGTTTTTTTTTTTGTTTGTTTGTTTTTTTTTTACTTCCAAACCCACAGCGGTGCAGCCCAGCTGAGCAGGAAGAATAAATTAAAAACAAGTCAGAACCTGTTAGACAGTGAGAGAAAGACCGACAGAGAGAGATGAGGGCGGTTAAGGGACGGTGGAGAATAAGAAGATGGAGGGAATTCCCTAACAGGCACAGGAAATGGAGTGAGTGATTACAGGAAACAGAAAGCACTTTAGGACAGATAGATGTAGATCTCTGGGGAAATGAGAGAGAGAGAGAGAGAGAGAGAGAGAGAGATTACAATAGAAAGGACAGAGAGACAGAAGTTGGGGGGGGGAGCTCAGAACCTTAATCACTGATCTTCCCTACAGTATTAGGAGACCTACACAGGTCTGCCCTGATTACAGTCAACGCTGGAGATTAGCGCTCAAACCTTCAGCTCCGTGTACGTGTGTGTGTGTGTGTGTGTGTGTGTGTGTGTGTGTGAGAGAGAGTGACAGTGAGACGGAGAGCGTGAGCGAGACAGTGTGTGTGTGTAGGTTTTCAGCCCTTTATGTTAGGAACGTGTGTAGGTTTGTTTGTTTTTTACCAGTAATAATATGAATACATGAAAATTTTTAGATACTGAGGACATTGGGCTGGTCCACACAGAAAAAGAGTATCTTTATCAACAACAAAAAAACAAACAAACAAACAAAAAAATCTTTTTTTAAAACTAAAAGAGCCAAAAGAATGCCTTTTGGGTACTACACTTACGGTTGTGGTAGTCTTATTTACCTAAAATAAGTCATAAGTATCTCACAGCTGTACTAAAAGAAACCCGGGTGTGTGTTTGTGGGAAATGATACGGTTATTTTGATCATAGCCACACTCAGGGCTGTCTCTGTGTGTGTGTGTGTGTGTGTGTGTGTGTGTGTGCGCTTTTCTACATCATCATGTTATTAAGACAAAACTGCTCTTAAAGGTGCACTCAAGTATTTTAATCTGACCTCGATCCACCACAGCAAGTACCATAGACAACATTATAAAATGACTCCCTGTGCTGAGGAAAGAATGGAAAACCGTCTTTACACAAAACTCACTAAGGGCACTTGGGTACTTGTTATCCATCGATACAGTGCAAATATAAAGTTCAAAAGTCATAGAACGAGACAGGCATGAGAGAACGTCACACCAAAGCTGTTTTCATGCATTAAAAAACAAAAACAACCCACATCTCTGAAAATAGATTCTCTGTTAGCACAAATTACACAGGCTTACAGATAATATACATCATTAAAATATATAGATATATATATATGGCGTTAGAGTCTATTTCAACTACTGTTTCATCGAAACTTCGATTCACAGCAGTACAACTGCCCTTAGGCGGTTAGAAGTGAGATTTAGTAGACTGTTTTATTTCTTTATATTCGCTAAACATACAACAGACGAGATGGATGGAGATTTTGTTGACAAAAAACACACACACACACAAAAAAAATCAAATCACACACACCCTAGAGTCTTCCTTTAATAGTGTCACAAGCAAAAGCTTGCCTCAACACCAGCTCCGCCGCTGTGCCAGGGTTTGATTAAATAAAACTCTACTCGGCCCTGAACGGAGGACGTACTGCGTGTGTAATCACGCCCAGCTTTGTTATATAGCCCAGTTCGGGAATAGAGTGAGCGTCACTCTTTACTGAATCGTTCATCCCTCACTGCAGACAAAAAGAGGAGCTAGAGACGATCCTACACAGACAACTGTGCAAAGCGGCGCAGATCAACGAAGAGTTATCAAGAGATCCATTTGACTCTGTTTTCGCACGTAGATGACGATTTCATCATCTCCTCGGTGATGTTATACTAATTACAACAGTTAACATGGAAGACCGGAGAGTCAGAACACTCCAGGTTTACAAGTGAACATAAATACGAGCGGCCCGCCAGCAGTCACATCCACAATTAAAATACTGCGGGTTATAAATGAGACGTCGAAACGAGCCGCAACACGTCGTCAGGATGACGTTTGCCAGTTCGCCCAGAACACCGACTCCTAAAAGACCGTGCTGCATGATGACGACCACGTGTGATTCCACCCAGCTGAAATATGATCTAGGAAATATACACAACAATGCACAAGCCTTTTTATTATTTTTTTTTTGGTTTGTTCGTAGAAAGTTCGTTACTGTGTTTTTTTTCATGACGTCTGCGTTGTGGAGTCCGTACAAAAACCATTCTAGATTTCCATACTATTACTTTACCCCAAGAAAAGTATTTTTTTATAGAAAAATGTATACATTGTATAGAAAATAGCTGAATTTGCACCAAAAAAAGAAGAAGAAAAGAAACACTCTCGGTAAAGAAAGCAACATATTACATAGTAGACCACTTTTCAGACAAAAAAAAAAAAAAAAAAAAAAAAACAATAACATAAGGAAAGCTGCAGAAGGTCCAAATCTCCAGAAGAACTGGGACAGATTTTCCAAGACGCTCTGTAAAGCTTACCAGCTGATTTCATTATAAGACTACACAAAGTGTACCCGAGAAGAAGCCTAGGGTTCTCACACCAAATATGAACTTTGATCAGTTTATTACTGCTTACTGCTCTTTACAGTATAAAGCTTTAATTTCATTCTTTTTGAAGCCATCTTGGCTGCACAGCATTTATTTGCATGTGTCGAAGACTTTTGCAGAGTCTATTTGACCTCTAATACCACGATCATACTTTACATTGTCTGTGATGGGCACGAACACCTCCACCATGCTGGATGCAAGAGAATACATGTTGTGACATTGTGCCGTAATTTATCCAAATCTCTTCCTTTGGTTAACGTGGGAAAGACCAACGAGCCAATCACAGCACAGCGGGCAGCTCCACTGCTAAGCGTTTTGACTTTCTGAATGAAAACGGGCATCTATATCAACTACATGATTGTTTATTATAATATACTTCTAGAAATACAGATGTGAACCTGTTATTTTGTGAATATGAGCGTTTAGTTTCATTATTTTCTAACCACTGGTGGTTAAACATGATTATTTAAAGCTTCAAATGCAGCTTTAAAGAACTTTTTAAAAGCTTTTCCCCATCAATACAAATGCATTTTGATCAGGTTTTTCCCGATCACACTTCATCACATGAATCTGATTACTGACTGACCAATGCCAGCACACTGGTGTGGAGAGCAGTCGAGTGTGAAGTCACTGAAATACAGTCAAACACAGTATGAGCAACGTTCAGGTAACGTCGTACCGTGTGCGATCAGTGTGGATACTGCAGTACAAACTCATGTTCTTTTTGTTCACGTGGTTCAGTCCGTCGCATCACTTTCTCTGTGTTTTGTGTAATACACTTTATTAAGGCCAAAAGTTTGTGGACCCATTTACCATCATATCCACATGTGCTTTTTGAACATCCCATTCCAGATGTAGTCTCTACTGTGCTGTTATAAAGCCCTCCACTCTTCTAGGAAGGATTTCCACTAGATTTCGGAGCGCCGCTGTGGGGATTTGTGCTCATTCAGCCACAACAGCATTAGTGAGGTCAGGCACTGGAGTTGAGTGAGGAGGCCTGGGATGAAGTCTGCGTTCCTGTTCATCCCAAAGGTGTTCAGTGGGGTTGAGGTCAGGGCTCTGTAAAGGCCACTCAGGTCCTTGCACTTCAATCCTGGCAAACCACGTCTTCATGGAGCTCGCTTTGTGTACAGGGGCATTGTCATGCTGGGATATGTTTGGGTGTCTTAGTTCCAGTGAAGAGAAATTGTAATGCTACAGCATACATAGACATTCTATACAAGTGTGTGCTTCCAAATTTGTAGCAACAGTTTAGGGAAGAACTACATATGGTGTCATTGGTCAACAAACTTTTGGCCATATAGTGTATATTGTTCTTCCATATAAAAATATTCCATACCAGTATAACGGTATATTGTAAATCCTTACCCTATAAGGAGTTGCACTGCAGTACACACACACATTTTATTTTATATATACAGTATGTATGTATATATATAATTTATTTATTTATACATACACACACACACACACACATGTGAATAAATGCTGCTAGTTGTAGTAACCTCTTCTCGAACACACATGAACCGCTAAATTAGCTAACGGCTCATTTATACTCGTGCATTAACGCATATTTGCATTGTGATGTGGAGCAGGGGATCATGGGTAAACGTGGTGCACAGAGACATGCCAGCAATGCCTCCCACAAGCTAACTAAACCCCGTGTGTATCTTCGGTGCCGTGCGTCGAGTGAACGCTGATTGGTTGGCTGGGGGGGCGCATCCGATTGTGTATACGGAAACGATTTGATGAAACGTGACATTTCTTCCACGGGTTTAAATCAAATTTCATTCAGCGTAATACTGTTCATAAATGAGAACATGGTAAAAAAAATAAAAATAAATAAATAAAGAGTAAACATGAACATTTTCCTGTGTCGTATTCGCTACTTTCCATCGTCTATAGAGGAGGCGCGATAAAGAGAAGCGAATCACAGACGAACGAGGAACAACCGATCGCCTTCGGCTAATTCACGCCTGCACACTGCGTGGCGCAAACCACTATTCCGCTGATCAGCCGATCATCTTTGACCATAAAGAAGAAGAGTCATGTAAACGTTGACGTATAGCACCACAACACAATCTGTTCAGAAGCACAGAAAAGGAAAGAAAACGGGTTTGAAAATGTATTTGGCTGTGACGGTATCAAAAACGTGCAGTTCTCAGAAACCAATGATAACAAGAACTCAACATCCATTCTCTTCTCTCTTCTGAAACACTCTTCTTCACTGGTTACACTGGTTTACAAAGCAGCTTTCTGTGCTATAGCGCCACCTA
>CM022777.1:15853729-15908729 GCA_012411365.1 Ameiurus melas | reverse complement strand
ACACAGTTAAAGTCACACACACAATTAAAGACAAAGTCAACACACACATAAAGACACACACACACAGTTAAAGACACACACACAGTTAAAGACAACACACACACAGTTAAAGACACACAGACACACACACACACAGTTAAAGACACGACACACACACACAGTTAAAGACACACACACACACACAGTTACACACACACACACACACAGTTAAAGACACAACACACACACACAGTTAAAGACACACACAGAGTTAAAGTCACACACACAATTAAAGACAAAGTCACACACACACAGTTAAAGACACACACACACACAGTTAAAGACACAAACACGGTTAAAGTCACACACAATTAAAGACAAAATCACACACACACACAAAAAAGACACACACACACAGTTAAAGACACACACACACACAGTTAAAGACACACACACACACAGTTAAAGACACACACCACACACACAGTTAAAGACACACACACACACACACAGTTAAAGACACACACACACACAAGTTAAAGACACAGCACACACACACAGTTAAAGACACAGCACACACACAGTTAAAGACACACACACACACAGTTAAAGACACACACACACACACAGTTAAAGACACACACACAGTTAAAGAACACACACACACACACAGTTAAAGACACAAACAGGGTTAAAGTCACACACAATTAAAGACAAAATCACACACACACACACAGTTAAAGACACACACACAGTTAAAGACACACAGACACACACACAGATAAAGACACACACACACACAGTTAAAGACACACAACACACACACACAGTTAAAGACACACACAAGTTAAAGACACACACACACACATAAGACACACACACACACAGTAACACACACACACACAGTTAAAGACACACACACACAGTTAAAGACACAGACACACACACACAGTTAAAGAACACAGACACACACACACAGTTAAAGACACACACACACACACACAGTTAAAGACACAACACACACACACACAAAGAACACAGACACACACACACAGTTAAAGACACACACACACACACAGTTAAAGACACAGACACACACACAGTTAAAGACAACAGAACACACACAGTTAAAGACACACAGACACACACACACAGTTAAAGACACACACACACACACACACAGTTAAAGACACACAGACACACACACACAGTTAAAGACACACACACACACACACAGTTAAAGACACACACACACACACACAGTTAAAGACACACAGACACACACACAGTTAAAGACACACAGACACACACACAGCTAAAGACACAACACACACACAGTTAAAGACACAGACAACACACAGTTAAAAACACACACACACAGTTAAAGACACACAGACACACACACAGTTAAAGACACACAGACACACACACAGTTAAAGACACACAGACACACACACAGTTAAAGACACAACACAGTAAAGACACAGTTAAAGACACACAGACACACACACACACAGTTAAAGACACACAGACACACACAGTTAAAGACACACAGACACACACACAGTTAAAGACACAGTTAAAGACACACAGACACACACACACAGTTAAAGATACACACATTTTTGGGGTCCCCCCGCCCCAGTTTTCAGTCTTGGCCAATTCTCACACACTAGCCAGGTCTCTAAACAGCTACCAACCGGGGAGGCCATCGCATATCCCACGTGATGGCGAGAATGTCCGCTCTCGCATCAACACAACACGCGTACACCATAGTTCTCCGTCTGTGTGAAGTGAGGATATTCTGTGAATAAAGACTTCATTTGAGCTGTTTTTGCACACTCAAAGTATTCGTATTGCTTCCTAAAATTGGGATAAAACCACGGAATCACATGGGGTACTTTTACGATGCCTTTAAGGACACTGAGCGTGAACGTTTTGGTTACTAGGACTGTAAACTGAGGGACAAATCTCCCAGGTTTCACTACAAATGTCTTCATTTGTCTTCTGAAGATGCACGGAAGCCCTATGGGTTTGGAACGACATGAGGGTGAGTAAAAGATGACAGAACTTTCCATTTTGCGTGAACTATCCCTTTAACAGACTCTGAGGGAAGCACTATCCGCCCTCTTCCGCATACATGACCTCACAGACGCACCCAGGATTGGCTAGCGTCACTGCGAATGATCGGGTTCGAGGCAGAGTGTGCCATGGCCAATTTTCTCCCCCTGGGCTCCCAGCCATAGGATGGCTGCGGCATATGAACTCACGAAGAGAGGACGAACAATTTTCTCTCCCTTCAAATTATACGGGGGGTTTTTTTTTTCTTTACAGACAGAAGGTAAACACTTTTTCAATTTTTGCGGACTGTAATAACTGTAATCCTCCTACTAAATACAAGAACATGAATGAACGTGGATACGTGCGTGTGTCCGTGAGTCTTCAGCGGAATGTACGTAATGTTCCTAAGCCTCTATAAGTCTCCGTGGAAAGCCGGGAACAGAAATTCAGTCAGGTTCCGTAACATTTGGTGGGACTTTCAAATGCATACATCAATCATCCCCAATCAGTCATACACTATGTTACCAAAAGTATGTGGACACCTGACCATCACACTCGTACATGCTTGCTGAACATCCTGTTCCAGATTTAGTCTTCCCTTTGCTGTTATAATAACCCCGACTCTTCTGGGAAGGAGAAGTTTAGAACCTGTGCTCATTCAGCCACAAGGCCTGGGGTGCAGTCAGCGTTCAGCCCAAAAGTCAGGGCTCTGTGCACGACACTCGAGTTCTTCCACTCTCGAATTTGGCAAACCATGTCTTCAGGGAGCTCCCTTTCCGTACAGGGGCGCTGCCCTGCTGGAACACATTTGGACCTCTTAGTTCCAGTGGAGAGAAATTACAAAGACATTCTATACACTTGTGTGCTTCCAACTTTGTAGCAACTGTTTCGGGGAAAGTCCACATATTGATGTCATGGTCAGGTGTCCACATATTTTTGGCCGCGTAGTGTATGTAACACGCCAACACAGATTAAAAGGCAGAAACGTTGTTCAGGCTTCACAGTGCGGACTCTTGCAAGCTACCTGGCCAACGTGAGTTAACTAAAAGACAGGGTGGAGGACACTGGATCAAATTACTAAACACACAAACAACAAAGATTGGATACTAAAAATACACAAAGTGAAGCCAAGCTGGAGGATGCATTTTGTGTTCCACAGCCAGTGTTAGCAGGCATGCTTAGCCACTCTTTACCCTGCTTGGTGTATTGTAGAGCTGCACAAAGCACTCACCTCATTTAACCTTTTCCTGCATTCCGTCTCATCGCCTCTGGCTGGATATAATCCGAGCGTGCAGCTTATGAGTCGCAAATTAAACGGGTCAGTCGGTTTCTTCACTCTATTAAGAATGTATGCGCTCACTGGCCACTTCAGTAAGAACACTGCTTGGTCATGCGGTTATTCGATCACGTGCAGAGTTGGGTGTAACGCGTTACTGTAATCCAACTCGTTTTTCTGAATACGCGCTAATGTAATTCCTTACATTTTAAATGTATGTCATTTATATAGTTACTACATGAGTTCCAGTTTACATGTGCATGATATGAGAAGAGCATAAGGAAAGATAATGTAGTTCGCAGGGGTCTGTAGCAGCTAAACACATACGATGATAGCTTAGAAGTGTCTCCCTTTGGCTAGCGACACCAAACTAGCCTAGTTAGAAAAGTGTTATAGTTTATCGGTCTGGTAGTCCTAGAGCGACAACACTCGAGGCAAGTGTCATGATAAATCCAACTTTTTCTGATCATGTCATACATTGCCACGCTATAAAAGTACTGATAGAACTGCGAGTTTCACTTGGTAGGTTTGAGTAGCGTGAAAGTAATTAGTAATTTGATGACTTTTGACATGCAGTAATCAGTAATGTAATCAAATTACACTTTTAATGTAGTAATTCGTAATCTGTAGTGGATTACTGTTGTTGAGTAACTTGGTCATGTGACAGGAGAACAATGCATAAAAAAGACGTGGATAAAGGTGAAGAGAATGGAAGACGTCAGAACAGAGAGATCTTAGTGACGTTGACCGTGGCATGCTCGTTAGTGCCAGACAGGCTGATCGGAAAGTGCTATCGTAGGCCCGAGGTCTTTTTCCAATCCTCAACTGTGCAGGATGGACGAGCCCGTGCTCACTGTAGCCTCAGACTCCTGTTCTTGGCGGATGAGCGGAACCCAATGTGGTCTTCTGCTGTTGTAGCGCATCTACCTCAAGATTCAGCTATTACATTCGGAGATGCTTTTCTGTTCAGCACGGCCGTACCGAGTGTTTATCTGAGTAAACTAGAACCCGTCTGGCCGTTCTCATCTGACCTCTGTCGTCAACAAAGCTTTTCCACCTGCAGAACTCGCTGAACGTTGTTTTTTTTTTAGGGGGTTGGGGGGGGTCTTGGTTTTTCACACCATTCTGTGTAAATTCCAGAGACTGGCATTCTCTAAAATAGTTTGGCTTCAGATAACATGAGTGATATCGTGATTGAACATTTATTGAAAGTCCAAGTCCTAATAAAGCTAAACTAAACACTGTGTGCGAGAATGTGTGTTCGTGTGGATTTGCTGAGCACCCCCCACCCGCACCCAAGTCTGCTTAATTCTGTTCAGGTGATCGTTGATGTACAGGTGGCTATCTATGGAAACTTTATGTAAAGAGCCAGCAGGACAGCAAGCAACAATTATGTACGTTAAAGGGGTTTGAACATTAACTAATCAAAGTTCACTTAGCACGTAAACAGAGAACGTGGACGATGTTTAAATCCCAGCATGCATTGGGCTGATAACGGCACTGACTCATGCCTCTGACTCGGACACACGGAGCGATCAGACATCACACACTTCCTGACACACACACTGGGTGATGACTAAGTTACCACAAGCTCTGAACAATGTTCCATTCTCTTACATGATAGCTGCCCAAGCTTTTTAGTGCAGTTTACAATATTATTATTATTAATATCACAATACTGTATCAAATAAACACCAAATGTTTATGCATTTTAAGAAGTACCATACATATAATATATACATACAAATATATATATATATATACACACACACATATACATATATAATAAATAAATAAATAAATAAATAAATAAAAGGTCCTCGTGTTCGTGTGTGGCCTTCTGAATGGGACAGACATATCCATGATAACAGTACTCTGTGTGGAGCATGGCCAAAAATCATTTTTTATGTTCATTACTATTGTTCTATTTAAAGAGGGTAAAAAATTGATCAATAGAGAGCATACTCTGCTCTGATTGGTCAGCTGTCCCAGTCTGTTGTGATTGGTCTATCGCTGTCAGCGAGCAGCCAATGAAGACCTTCCTTTTTTGATACAAACCTATGTCGGTTAGTACAGGAAGTAAAGTTTTGAATTACTAACGACTCGCTTCAGCCATTCGGAATCGGTTCCTTCTTTTGGGAGTCAATAACTCTGTCGTGCACTCGGATTCTTAAAACTTGGTACACTTTTTGCATTCACAAACAGCTCTAACACACACTACATGAAAGGTAATATTTGAAAAAGCATAGTAGGTGCACTTTAAGTTAACGGTGTTTATGGTCACGGTTACATTCGCTGATCCGTCATGTCGGAGACGACTGACCAGTTTTGAGTAATCTACACCTTTGCACAAGTTTCCTACATAAAAGGTTTTTGTACCTACAGCACACATTACAGACACTGATGCACAACCGTGGATATGTTTTAAAGTATACAGAAAGAATAAACTAGTCTTATAATCTCCATGACTTAGCTTAACAATTTCAAATATAAACTGCACGCACAATAAGTTATAGTAAAATTCATATTTCTCTGTCGATAGAAAGGTTTTAATAAGAATGTATTTAATAAAACTACTCGAGCATTGTTCCAGTACGTTTTGTTTGATATTAAAGAAACTTAAATTTCAGGCCATTAACGTCACAACACATAGCGGGTTCTCGGTAATCCTTGACAAACTTCCACAGTTAGCTGAACCTGCTCATTCGGTGAAAACACAGTTGCGACACTCCCACAGACTTCCGTAGGAATTCGGAGAATGCAGAAGAGACCCTGAATAGGGTCATCCATTCATTTAAATGTTTCCCCAAACACAATCTCTGGTAAGATGATGACATTTTTTCACATTTTGACATTTTAATGAATTACCTGACCCCTCGTGAATCTAGTCAGTAGTGGAATTTCTGTAGCTGTAGTTAATGTTTACTGTTAGATTATAGCTAGAGACATTCTAACTGCAGTTAGTTAGCCTGGGCAACACTTCACTAGCTACCATCACCACATGTCAGTTGGCCTACACTTGGCTCAAATGAATTGCAGTTATTGGCATTCATTACCATACCAACTTTAACAACAAATCTAATCACAGAATCTAAAGTTCGACTGAATTAGATTTAGCTCGGTGTACGTAATAAACTGGCAGCTGGAACTGATGAAACATTTAGGTGTACGTGAAGATTTTGTTGAGTTCAACCTCAAGAGAACTTTACAGTGTGCTTATTGGAACAGCATCACTTAAGTATTCGGAGGACATTTATTCTGCCATTATTTTAAGATAAGCGCCATTTCTCTTTCTTTTAGGAGGTGATCGAAGTCTAAAGCAAAAGATATCCATGTAGTTACTAAATCTCCAAGTTCTAGCTGTTGAACAGATGGGATTTTCTTCTTCTTATGTCTTTCTTTCATTTATTTAATACAGGCAGATAATACGACATAACCACACATGCACCTCTACACACATCAGGTCTGTTATTATAAGCAGATATTCGGCTGTTTATGAAGGACATTAAAATGACTGGGGCTCATTAATACTTCCCTCTTTTTTTTCCATCCAAATGCTGCACAGCCAACCATTTAATTTTTATAACATTATATTTATTGCTTTTTGGCATCAAAAGAACACTCTACCCTACCCCACCCGCAACACTGAACGTTCAGGAACTAGTTGGATGGATGGATATAATATCATCATTTTATTGTTCAATTACACTCATTCATTTCAGCCTAATCACTTCCCAGGATTTTTTATACAAGTGGTGGGTTTTCTGCCATCTTTCTTTCCCTGTAGGAGGTGGAATGAGTTTCTATGAAGACTGACCATTCAAGGAAAAATGGATCTACCCTCTCCCTGGATATATTATATAATAAAATCGTTCCCTGAATGCAGTGGTTTGCCTTGTTTATTTTGCACTATTGACCAAACCTCTTTCTTGGGTTAAATTGAGCAGCTGCTTGCACCCATTGATATTCACGTGTTGTGCATGCTTATGTAAATGTCTTAACATGAGATAACATTAGCATGTGAGTAATTATGACCATAGAAGCATGGGGGAAAAAATATATATATATGAATACTGGAAAATTACATGTTATGAGAGCAATGTTCCTCCAAAAGTGAACACTGAAAAACTGAGTAAGGCAGTCTCTCCATCGCTCCTCAGAAAAAAAAAATGTTACTGTAAATGTAGTCGTAGTAATCAAAACACATGATGGTAGTACTTACAGAAAATTGCTGCAAAACACATTCAAACAGGTTGACAGCACGGATTTGTTTGCAACTATTGCGAGCTACATGAATCACATGACTGCGTGGAGGCGAAATCAAAGCGTGTTGCAACTCTCTCTCGCAACAGCGGCGAGTCGTACATGCCGCGGAGCGTGCTACTTCGATTCTGTGAACTGGCTCGACCGGTTACTTCCTGAGAATCGGCTCAGAAGAACGATTCGGTCAATCACTAATGAGCAGCAGTTCGAAAAGATGCAGCTACAGGGATGTGCCTGTACCACCGGGAAATTGCCAATATAAATGACCAAAAAAACCCGAAAACAATATTATGTTTTGGTTTCAAAGGTTATAAAAACAACATAGCCTGTTGTGGATGACAAAACTGATAAACAACAGGCTATGCAGAACGGTCACCAAATTATCAAGATGTCTCTACATAGAACAATTTGCATGTTCGCATTTTTTTTTTTTGCAGAAAGAACAGTTTCCTTGGCTGGGTCTAGTTACCTGCCATTTTATTTCGACAGACTAGATTATTGAGCGAACTGAGGCACACGTGCGTACAATACTATGCTCATTACTTACAAACTGTTTATACTAATATGGAGATTTTTTTGAAGAACAATGTATCATTAGTAAAAAAAAAAGGAGTAGCATTTTAATTCCTCAGATCAAATTTTTTAAAAATTAGTCAACACTTCATTCTTTACTAGAGATACTCACAAACAAACAAACAAACAAACACACACACACCACACACACACACAGGGCACTTATGAGGCACAGACCAGCAGAAAGTCACTGAAATTGTGAGTAGCTAAGCAAGTTTCTGCTTCCGTCATCACAACCAACCAGTGCAACACAGAGTCGTGCTCACTATTTAATTGCGTTGTTAAACCTTTGGATATATAATTTGTGTGCACTACATGTATGTATGCATGCATGTATGAATGTACAGTCATGTGGAAAAAAAAGTACACCCCATGGCAATTGTTGGCTTTTTTGATACACAGTAGGGGATATAAGTATTGAACAACATTTTTCTCACTAAATATATTTCCAATGAGGCTATTCACATGAAATTCACTAGACTTTGGTATTAATTCAAAAAAATCCATATATATAAAGAAATCCAAACATTAAAGTCCATTAATGAACTTACGTGTAATAAAGTGGAAGGACACAGGAGATAGTATTGAACACGCTAACTGAAATGTATTTAACACTTAGTGGAGAAGTCTTTGTTTGTAACAACCGCTTCAAGACATATTCCTGCATGAAGAAATTAATGGACCACAATATGCAGGTGTGATTTTGGCCCATTCTTCTAAACATATTGTCTTCAAATCTTGTTCAATTGGATTCAAGTCAGGTGATTGATTGACTAGGCCCTTCGAACACCTTGATATTTTTTCTCCGAAGCCAACTGAGAGTTTCCATTGCTGTATGCTTTCGATAGTCAATGAAAAACAGCCCCACATCATGATGCTTCCACCTCCAAACGTCACTGTTGGTATAGTGTTTTTAGGGTGATGTACAGTGCCATTTCTTCTCCAAACATAGTGTGTAGTACGACAGCCAAAAAGTTCAATTTTGCTCTCGTCTGACCAGACTACACTCTCCCAGTACTTCATAGACTTGTTCAAATGTATTGTAGCAAACTTTAAACAAGATTTGACATGTCTTTTCTTTAGTAATGGAGTCTTGTGGGGTGAGCGTGAGCAGTAGAGTGCACTGTCTATTGTTTTCTCTGTGACGATGGTACCTGCTGCCTGCCTCCAAGTGTTTCTGGAGCTCTTTCCGAGTGGTCCTTGGCTCTTGGGCTTCTCTTCTGACTATTCTTCTGACTCCCAGGTCAAAAATCTTGCGAGGAGCTCCTGTGTGTGTCTGGTTGATGACGGCGTGATGTCACTTCCACTTGCAGATAATGGCCCCAATGGTGCTTAATGGAGGATTCAGAAGTTTTAAAATACGTCTGTATCTGACTCCATCAATATGTTTTGCAACAATAGTGTTGTGAAGGTCTTGGGAGAGCTCTTTGCTTTTACCCATCATGAGCTGTTTATCGTGTGACACCTTGGTAACGAAAACCATGGTAGACCATCAATTTACTAACCCAGCTTCTTTTAATTTGCACAGATAATATTACACAACTTTATTTATAGACTTTATTGTTGTGAATTCTTTATATTTCCAGATTTCTTGAGTTAATCCTGATGTCTGGTGAAAATTTCATGTGAATGGCCTCATTGGAAAAAAAAAAATTTTTGACGCGTTCAATACTTACTTCCCCCACTGAATTTGGACAAGCAAACTTTTGATCATCTTTGAAACAGTGCCTTTTAATAAACGTGATATATTCTGTGAAATGACAATTTTATGTGGCATTTTGTAGTAATTTTCGCAATTTAAATTAACAGATCAGTCACATTGAAAAAGTTTATCTATCAACCGTCAAATCCTTATAATTAGAATGCAGGATTAGGTGCCAGTGATTAGAACCTACTTAGGGAGTGCAGGTGGAACCAGTCTTATTTATACTTCGCTCATATCTAGTGTCTGGTGTTCCCTTTCTTACTGAGGTGTGTCGTGTCGTCATGACAAGATCTAAAGGCCTTCAGAAAAAAAAAAGGTTGTGGATGCCTATCTGGCAAGGGATTTAAAAACCAACAATTCCTATTTATTTTTTTTTAACGGGATGTAACGGAATATAAATACATTATTCGGTTGAACAAACAATGTGCTCTAAAAGGGTACAAATTGGCTGAAAGACAAGAAACATGCTTCAGATTGTTAGAAAGCTCACCAAAAAGGTTCCCAGGGCATGCAGTTCAGTCACACAAGCAGGAGGTTTTTGTTTTCATGCGGGCACGAGGAATATCTCTCAGAAGAGATGAAGTTTGCAGGACAAACAAACAAAGACCACATCGAGTGATGCACAGTGTTTATTCATTACATGCTGACATTTTTACCTTTGACCCCCTTCCCCCAGTATTTTCCAGTGTTTCTAGGGGCACATTGGTAGCATTCAGGTTTAATAAGATAAAATTCATCTAAAAATAAAATCGTGGGCCACGATCACTCTGGGTATAAATCCCCATACGGATATAGATGTGAATATCTAGAGCGCTAAACAGACCCAGGTACTGTGCTACAGCTTTTACATACACCACTTTATTAGGAACACCTGTACAGCATGACATCACGTGGATACACCTCAACAGCTGCAGTTCACGTTCACATCGAAGATCAGAGAGCTCACCACTTTGACCAGGGCATGGTTGTGCCAGATGGACTGGTTTGAGTATTTCAAAAACGGCTAATCTCTTGGGATTGCCATGCACAACAGTCTATAGAGTTTTACACAGAATTGGGTGAAAAACAACAACAACAACAACAACATGCGGTGAACGGAAGTTCTGCGGGGAAAAGTGGCAGGTGAGTGTATGTTATGATGTGTAGCACAGCTGTGGGTAGGCTTGAACTCCGGCAGACTTCACACACACACACACACACACACACACACACACACACACACACACACACACACACACACCTGGAAGAACCAAGGCGAAGCTTGTCGCTGCACATCGCGCGCGCGCTGCTACAGGACGTGGAATGCAGAGCGCGAGCACCGGACATGCGCAGACCATCAGAATGAGCGCCGCGCGCGCAGCCTCAGGGCGAGTTTCAGCCACTCCCATAAAGAGTGATAAAGAGTTACAGGTAACTAACGTACCTGCATTTGTAGCCTATATAAACAACAACAAAATCATACGTATTACACACTACCCAATAAATAAACGGTTAAAGTACATTATATATCATTTATTTATTTTTAAACAACAAACAAAACAAACCCACACTGAATAAGAGTTTACACAACTCGACCGGTCACGTTAAAAATCCCGGAAACAAAGCCCGGTGTTTATCATTGTTTGATCACCAGTATTTAGTCTCCATGAGCGAGAAAGTTCAATAAAAACCGTCAGACAAACAACACGTTTTCCACAGACACACAATCACACTGAACTACAAACAAACAAACCAATCAACCGACCCCGGTGTTCCTGTACCGACCAGCACTAGCACTAACACTAACACTAACCGTAAGCGCCTCGGTTAACTGTACACGGTGTACAGAGCGGTTTGGGACGTGGCCACTCTGTAACCGTCAAATCCACCGCTTTCACTGCTCAATATCCGCTCCACACACACACACACACACACACACACACACACACACACACGCGCGCGCGCGCGCTACCAAAACGGTAAACTGTGCGATACACTTGAGTGAAAGTGTGTGTGTTGAAGCGTGTTTGAGCCCAAGCTGAAACTCCGCTGTGTGTGAATGTGTAGTGTGTGTGTGTGTGTGTGGAGACAAGAATAACAAGCAATAATACCACTCGGCTTTACCTCATTGTTCAGTTGCTCTGCGCTGCTCCGAGTCCCAAACCGAGAGAAGTCAACCACCCAGTGCCGATAATAAGGAGCACTTCCTCATCGATCCTGCCTCCGAAGGGCAGAACGGGTTCCTCGTCTCGGAGCACACACTCAGTTTCCTGGTTTGGGAGAAAAGGGGGCTGGAAGAGTGGAGCCTGTCAACTCCAATCAGGATCTGCCACTCACCCCCTTATCTCTCCCTCTGTCTCTCCCTCTTTCAGCGCCCTAAATACTACTCGACTCAACCGAGGTGCATCGATGGTCCTCAGACTCCCCTCTACACCTCCATTTCCCTCCTGTAGCAGTCTCTCTCCAGTCGCTGAACTCCGAATCTCCACAAACTTGCCCCGTCATTAACGGTTAAAGCTAGTCAGAGCTACAGTAAGCCATTACTCCCGCCCTGTCCCGTCTCCCTCCTCCCTCTCGCCCTGAGGAAAGACGCCCCGCCCTCGCAGACACACGCCCCGCCCACCCTCACATAACACTATTGTATTCTTTTTCGCACCATGCTTTTGCACCGTAGGTCCTTGAGAAACAACATTTTCGTTTCAATGTATACAAGCAGTACAGAGGAATAACAACAGAACCCACTTGACCTGAAATACAGCTCTGGATCACAGTTAAGTGATCAGCACCTGTCCGCTGTGCTGCGGATTTCAACCTCAAAAATGACACCAGACTTCAGTGCTCTCGCAACAAGAGGTGACCAGCCTTATTGTTCACATGAACGTTAAAAAACAAACAAAAAAGACTAGTGAATGAATGGTGCAGGCACGTGTGAGTCCCCGTTGTTTAATTACATCTTCAGTGTTCATCTTTTAAAATGTCTAACTCCATGTGTCCGTAAATGTGTCCGTGTTGTTATTCTGATTGATAAATCTTGCGATATTCTTATTTCTGCTATTTTGTTATTTACAATATTGTCGCCAAGGGCGCACGGTGGCTTAGTAGTTAGCACGATCGGGTCCGGGGTTCGATTCCCGCCGGAGCCATGTGCAGAGTTTGCATGTTGCGGGGGTTTCCTTCGGGTACTCCGGTTTCCTCCACCAGTCTAAAGACATGCAATAGATAGTAGGCTGATGTGTCCAAAATTGTCCGTAGTGTATGAACGGGTGTGTGAGTGTGTATGTGATTGTGCAATGGACTGGCACCCTGTCCAGGGTGTACCCCGCCTTGTGCCTGATGCTCCCTGGGATAGGCTCCAGGTTCCCCGCGACCCTGAAGAAGGAATAAGCGGTTGAAGATGGTGGACAATATTGTCGCTGTTTCAGTTATAATACTTCTGTAATTATTCAGAACCACCACTGTCTTACAATCATTAAAAATCCAACGTACTTACCGTTTTTTTGGAAGAAAAAAAAATCCCTTTATATTAAGACAATGGTAGTTGTACTATTAAGCCTTACATTACCCTACAGTCCCAAATTTATCAATCAGAAAAATCTAATGGCACCTGGATTACTTCACTGTAATCCTTGGTCCAAGAAGTTTGCTGCTGTTGACCATTACATTTTATAAACTGTTGTAGTAAACAAAATAAATGTTTTATTTGCTTGGTTTTAGTTTCAGGTTCAATGTGTGTTTTAGGCCAGCAGATGAAGCAATAACCCCATATATGAAGCTTTTTAGCACAGAAGTTTTCAAGGAGGTTTTGGGTGTTAGATTGATAAGAATCATGAAAAATGACTGTTTCCATTTCATATGTGAAGCTTGCATGAAATCAGGATTAATTACCCTAACAGCTGCTCTGACACTAACATGCAGAATGGTAAGTTAAGTAATGCTAAGGGTTTGTGTTGCTATGTTCATTTGTTTTCCATTTCTGAAATAGAAAAACCAAGAACAAATATTTCAAAAAGATGATGAATTGTTTAAAGCTAATAGCATTGTTTCACTATACTCAATCATTTATATAACATGATTAAAAATCTAGCTGTAAAGGATAAGTCCTTGCATTGAAGGTGACTGGTGACACTTGACACTAAACCCAACTCACTACTGCTTAACACACAATAAACCCAACAAACCCCACTCAACACATCACTAAATCTAACTCAGCCTGACTCACCACACCACTAAAACCAACCCAGTACCGCTCAACACACCACTAATCCCAAATCAGTACCGCTCAACACACCACTAATCCCAATTCAGTACTGTTCAACACACCACTAATCCCAACTCAGTACTGCTCAACAAACCACTAATCCCAACTCAGTACTGCTCAACACACCACTAATCCCAACCCAGTACTGCTCAACACACCACTAATCCCAACTCAGTACTGCTCAACACACCACTAATCCCAACTCAGCCACACTCACCATGCACCTAAACCCAACTCAGTACTGCTCAACACACCACTAATCCCAACTCAGTACCGCTCAACACACCACTAATCCCAACTCAGTACTGCTCAACACACCACTAATCCCAAATCAGTACTGCTCAACACACTACTAATCCCAACTCAGTACTGCTCAACACACCACTAATCCCAACTCAGTACCGCTCAACACACCACTAATCCCAACTCAGTACCGCTCAACACACCACTAATCCCAACTCAGTACCGCTCAACACACCACTAATCCCAACTCAGTAACACTCAACACACCACTAATCCCAACTCAGTACCGCTCAACACACCACTAATCCCAACTCAGTACTGCTCAACACACCACTAATCCCAACTCAGTACTGCTCAACACACCACTAATCCCAACTCAGTACCGCTCAACACACCACTAATCCCAACTCAGTACTGCTCAACACACCACTAATCCCAACTCAGTACCGCTCAACACACCACTAATATCAACTCAGTACTGCTCAACACACCACTAATCCCAACTCAGTACTGCTCAACACACCACTAATCCCAACTCAGCCACACTCACCATGCACCTAAACCCAACTCAGTACTGCTCAACACACCACTAATCCCAAATCAATACTGCTCAACACACCACTAATCCCAAATCAGTACCGCTCAACACACCACTAATCCCAACTCAGTACTGCTCAACACACCACTAATCCCAACTCAGTACTGCTCAACACACCACTAATCCCAACTCAGTACCGCTCAACACACCACTAATCCCAACCCAGTACCGCTCAACACACCACTAATCCCAACTCAGTACCGCTCAACACACCACTAATCCCAACTCAGTACCGCTCAACACACCACTAATCCCAACTCAGTACCGCTCAACACACCACTAATCCCAACTCAGTACCCGCTCAACACACCACTAATCCCAACTCAGTACCGCTCAACACACCACTAATCCCAACTCAGTACCGCTCAATACACCACTAATCCCCAACCCACAACACAACAAACCCAACCCAAAGCCACACTCACCATGCACCTAAACCCAACTCAGTACTGCTCAACACACCACTAATCCCAAATCAGTACCGCTCAACACACCACTAATCCCAATTCAGTACTGCTCAACACACCACTAATCCCAACTCAGTACTGCTCAACACACCACTAATCCCAACTCAGTACTGCTCAACACACCACTAATCCCAACCCAGTACTGCTCAACACACCACTAATCCCAACTCAGTACTGCTCAACACACCACTAATCCCAACTCAGTACTGCTCAACACACCACTAATCCCAACTCAGCCACACTCACCATGCACCTAAACCCAACTCAGTACTGCTCAACACACCACTAATCCCAAATCAGTACCGCTCAACACACCACTAATCCCAATTCAGTACTGCTCAACACACCACTAATCCCAACTCAGTACTGCTCAACACACCACTAATCCCAACTCAGTACTGCTCAACACACCACTAATCCCAACCCAGTACTGCTCAACACACCACTAATCCCAACTCAGTACTGCTCAACACACCACTAATCCCAACTCAGCCACACTCACCATGCACCTAAACCCAACTCAGTACTGCTCAACACACCACTAATCCCAACTCAGTACCGCTCAACACACCACTAATTCCAAATCAGTACCACTCACACACAACTAATCCCAACTCAGTACTGCTCAACACACCACTAATCCCAACTCAGTACCGCTCAACACACCACTAATCCCAACTCAGTACCGCTCAACACACCACTAATCCCAACTCAGTACCGCTCAACACACCACTAATCCCAACTCAGTACCGCTCAACACACCACTAATCCCAACTCAGTACCGCTCAACACACCACTAATCCCAACTCAGTACCGCTCAACACACCACTAATCCCAACTCAGTACCGCTCAACACACCACTAATCCCAACTCAGTACCGCTCAACACACCACTAATCCCAACTCAGTACCGCTCAACACACCACTAATCCCAACTCAGTACCGCTCAACACACCACTAATCCCAACTCAGTACTGCTCAACACACTACTAATCCCAACTCAGTACCGCTCAACACACCACTAATCCCAACTCAGTACCGCTCAACACACCACTAATCCCAACTCAGTACCGCTCAACACACCACTAATCCCAACTCAGTACTGCTCAACACACCACTAATCCCAACTCAGCCACACTCACCATGCACCTAAACCCAACTCAGTACTGCTCAACACACCACTAATCCCAAATCAGTACCGCTCAACACACCACTAATCCCAATTCAGTACTGCTCAACACACCACTAATCCCAACTCAGTACTGCTCAACACACCACTAATCCCAACTCAGTACCGCTCAACACACCACTAATCCCAACTCAGTACTGCTCAACACACCACTAATCCCAACTCAGTACCGCTCAACACACCACTAATCCCAACTCAGAACCACTTAACCCACCACTAAACCCGACTCAGTACCACTTGAACCGCCACTAAAACCAACTCGGCTCCAGTTAACCTGCCACTGAACCCAGCTCAGTGCCACTCGACAAGCCACCAAACCTAACAGAGTGCCACTCGACTGACTACTAAATCCTACCTCGGTGCCACTTGACACACCACTAGAGCACTACCCAGTTTATTTTCTACCAACATTCAAGCTGTGTTTTGTCAGCTGGTAGCTTGTCAGGCCATTCAAGATTTTTCAGTAGGGATCGGAGATACAAGATTTAGAGATAAGATCAGAGGTTGTGCTTGGCTCGTTAAGGCTGTTAAACGTTTATATAGGGTTAAGAACACTGTCACTGTATTTGTGTGAAGGGGAGATTATATGCAGATACTGCTGACACAGCTGTATGTTTCGATAAAAGCAGATGATAGATACCAGCTTTAATAAAGTTGAGGAACAGGGAAAGAATGCTGAGTAATTTCCTCCCTACTTAATTTGGACAAGTAAAAGTACCTCTACTAGGGCCACAGGCAGCTAGAAGAAAGCTTTCTGTTTATTTATCTGATTCCAATTTTTCAGTTATATCATGTGCAGCAGTGAAAGACTTGTGTGATTATTGACTACAGTCTGTCATTCGATGCTCATGTACATAATATGTCATTACATGATACAGAAACATGAGTTCACACTTTTGTTACCGCTAGGTTGTGCTGTTGTAGTGCTTTGCTGTCTGGATGTTCCAGCAGTTGAATAAATAAGCTTACTCCAGGACACAGCTACCAGAGTCCTTACTAGAAATCAGAAACTTTTCAATCTAGGTTAAAAAGATTTGGAAATCTAAAATCTGGAAAGTTAAAGAGATGTAATGCAGTAATGTAGAGTTTAAATAAGGGCTTTGCTTGTTTCTATTTTTTATTGTATTTGTGAGCCATTTATATATTGCGGTATATATTATAGTTCACTAGGTCACAGACTAAGAATGCTGTCAGTCTTAAGACTCTGTTGTGAGGTAATATAGTAAGAAAAACACACAGACAACACAATTTTTTTTTTACGAAGTGCTAATATAAGTACTACAGTTGTGCCCCAAAGTCTGCATACCCCTTGCAGAATCAGCTAGCAGAAGTTTCTTAAGTCGCTAAGAAAAACCGTTTGGAAATCTGACTTGTGGTTTGGAACACACGTTTGTGTTTGGATGCACCTGCTGTTGGAAATTTACAGACTTTATACCAGCTGCTGAAGATCCTGGGAGGAGGAGCTTCCTGAACATGGCTGAACATGGGAATCATTCAAATGTCGAACCCACCTAACCATTAATGGCCTAATCGTGAAGGAAGAAAAAATAAGTTAATAAATGTTGATAATTCAAAGTCTGTCAAGCAATTTTTACCTTTTGGAGCTTTTAGAAATTATTTTTGGTTATACAGTTGTGCCCAAAAGTTTGCATACCCCTTGCAGAATTTGCTAAATCTTAATACTGTTACAGATAATAGGGATCATCCTTTTTTTTTTTTAATTTAGTACTGTCCTGAATAAGCTATTTCACATAACGGATGTTTTGTGAGAGTTCTTCATGATTCCTTGTTTGTTCTGAGCAGTTACACTGCCCACTGTTCTTCAGAAAAATCCTCCAGGTCCTGCACATTCTTTGTTCGTCCTTTGTGTGTAACCACAGATTTAGTCAAAAGGAAAATGTAATAATAATTCTTATTAGAAGTAGTAGTAGTTTAAACATTCCAATAATTTTGGTTACGTTTTTGTTGTTTTTTAATTTTTATAAAATGCTATTATTCAAGTTCAAATTACTAATTGTATGATTCTAACATAGTGTCCACAGAAGTTGTTGGAGATGGAGAAGGTTATTAAAACATTGGAAAAGCTTTGAACCTTCTTAAGAGCACTGTGAAATCCATTACAACAAAGTGCAAAAAGAAAAAATAGCACAACTCGGATACTACCAAGATCAAGCCAGACTGAGTGCTCGAGCAAGAAGGACAATTATCAGATAAGTGTCCAAGAGTCCAGCTACAACACTGTAGGGGCTACAGAACTCACACTATCCCAACAATATCATCAGCACTTCACAGATCTGGCCTCTATGGCAGAGTGGTCAGAAGAAAGTCTTTTTGAGAAAGACCATGTTAGAATTTCTGAGAGCTTGTGAAAAAAACATTTTATGGTCTGATGAGAAGTTGAGCCATTTGGTCTAAAGCCAAAGCATAATGTTTATTGCAAACCAAATACAGCCCAACACCCAGGTAACACCATTCCCTGTGCTCAAGCATGGTGATGGTAGCATTGGACTGGAGAGCTTGTTGCCATCAGAGGCAACATGGATAGACCAAAGACCTCTATATCTATATACCTGTAGATAATATATGTCCCAACAGAACAATGAGCCAAAATACAGTGCAAAAACTACAAAGGAATGGCTTGAAAAAAAGGTTTGTATGTTCAGCAGAAATGTTCAATAAAAATGAAACTGGGAAAAAAAAGAAGAAAAAAGGTTTGTATGTTGGAATGGCAGAGTCAAAGCCCAGTTTTTTTCCAATTGAAAATCTGTGGCATGACCTGAAAATTGCTGTCCACCAACATTCTCCATTTAATTTTGGCAGAGTTGGAGATCATTTGCATTGTGTAATGGGACGAAATGCCAAAATCACAACATGCAAAGCTCATAGACACCTGACACAACTCAATTCTGTAACTGCTGCATAAGGACAATGCACCAAGTGTTTTTAAATAATTCTGAGAACATCTAAACACTTGATTTACTTTTATTTCTGTAGAGAGTCACTTCTGGTATGCTTAATGATTGTTGCAATACAGCAGAAAGAGAAATAGTTTTAGGGTGGGGTTGGGATTGAATATTTTCTGATGGCACTGTATTACTCAACATATTACTGAGAGAGTTCATACGAGAAGGTGAATATTTCACATTGCATTTCTCATTCAGCTCACATACTTTAGAATTTATATGTGTAGTGGCATCGAAGGTGTCTCCTTACAGATTGGAAGGAGATCACATGATCAGTCATGATCTAAACCACACTTCATCTCTAATCAACTCGCAAACACAAATACAGATTTTTGGAGGTCATTCCTCACTCTGCACTCAGACGGGGGGACCAAAAATTATACACGATTTTAATTTCCCACCTTTTTTTCCCCCCTAACAAAAAGAAATAAAAGCAATCCGCACATGAATGGTCTTAGATGATGGTCCTTCAAAAGGCTCACCACTGCTTTAGAGTTATAAAACACAAACCTATTTTAGTTCGCTAATGAATTGTGGACTGAACCATACAAAAGTTCACTGCAAAAACGTCTGCCACATAAAGGTAAATTCTATGCTGGGCGTGCTCTGTGGCGCCAACATAAATGGTTAAATATTGTCTGCTGGACCATCACTTTACACCAGATTCTCACCTGTTTCTGAAGAGATCTCATTTACAGCTTCATCTTGGTACCATAAATCATAGAGACCAAGACACTGTAGGTGCAGACAGCTGTGGAGAGCGAGAGGGTCACTCACAGTGTCGTGTGCTGTACTGTGTTCATTTATAATCTCGGGTCTGCTGAAAACAATAACGTATAATGAGATGTTTGGGATGATTATCTAGGTCTTTTCTGTAGCCGCTTTTTTTGAGGCAGGCTTTAAACATAAATCAGTAATTTCAGCAAGAAAGACTAGCTAGCTGTCCGACTTAGGTCTAAATGTAGCCCCTACAGAACACTACAAAAACACATGGTTGAATTCTAATCGAGACACCTTGTTCTGATTGTTTGATGTTCCACGTTTTTGAATTCAAAATGTGTCTTTTTCGGGGCAGAAAACTGCTTGAATTGGTGAAATTGCTATTGCAGGAAATTGTTTTGCAAGGTCTTTCACAGTGGTGTTTGTTGGCAAAGGAGACCTTTTAGCTGTACTCGTGATCTATGCACGTGAATCAAAGAGTGCTTTGGCAAAGGAAAAGGACAAGCCGATAGTGGTACGGACAGGAGAGTAACTGAGAGGTGGTGACTTACACGTGGTAAGAACAGACTTTGAAAAGAGAAACAAAAAGGCACAGGCAGTGACTGTAAATACAAAACATTTATTCAGAACACAAACCAGTCAAGAGGACACAATCGGTATTACTGTTCCACGCCAAGTCTCTCACTGAGAGCAAGCCACCAGTGTGTGTGTGTGTGTGTGTGTGTGTGTGTGTGTGTGTGTACACGTGCACGACTTATTTGCCGGCGATCAGAGGATTCCTCAGCACCACGATGACCGAGTCTCCTCTCAGAAACATCTTGGAGATGTAACGGTCTTTATTCACTGGTTTGGACTTCTTCTTTCCTTTCCCGCTCTTGGGTACCTCAGTCCACATCTCCTTTACGTTCTCCAGGACCATGTTACAGTGTCTATATGCACACAAACACGCGCACACACACACACACACACACACACACAGAGAGTGAGACTTGACAAGAAGTACAACATCCTCTTCCATCAACACACAGACTGGCTCAGACAGTTTAATACAAAAAAAAAAAAAACCCGAGCAAAATGATCAATTGCACCACACATGGGTACAACAACGTAGACAGACAAATTTATAGAAAGATTGACAGAGTAATAGATGGATAGATTGAGTAATGGATAGACAGACAGGGACAGTAAATCAGTTCTGTATGCAAGCTGTAGGATAGAGATGTGCATCAAGCCTGGGAACCTCGGTAACTCCAAACTCATGGGCACACATTTGTATTTTTCCTCGCTACAAATAAACATGAGAGCGTACTATTTATAGTATCAGATTTACAGACAGATCACCTTCCTAGTCCACATTTTTTTAATAGACTAGTCCGTCCTTTTCAATAATTGGCAATTATAATTGATAAAGTATTTATCCATTCATTTCATTCTTTACCCTTTTAAAGCTATGCATCAATCCCAAATCATCCAATACTTACAACGCTAATAATTTCATTTCACAATACCTTCAGTTTCAAGGACTGTTCTCCAACCAATGTGTTTGCAGGATATAGCTATAGATCGGAAAAGTATAGAAAATTCCCTCAACCATTCTCGGGTAGGAGCCAAAAATGACAGATACACCCGTGACAACGCATGGTCTACAGGTGACCGGCTCCCCCAAACCAAAACAGGCCACACAAGTCACTGGCGTGTAGCTAGATTCGGGTCACACAAACATGTGGCAAATGCTGCACCCAAAAAACGGAACTCTGGCATGTTGCTATGCGTATAACATCCTGTTGAAGATGCTAAGATGGGGGGAGTTCGAATTCGGTGTTCGATGGAGTAAGACGCGAAGTTTGAGTCTCCTGCTGATCTCGATTAAAATTGTAATTAATTAGCACTTTTTTGGTCATATAATATATTTGACTTATTCTACTTCGCTTCCTTATTTGTACTTTATACGATGGTTTGTTAAAATGTCTGGGAGGAACTTGAAAACCGGTGTTAACATTCAGACAAAACTGAGGCCCAGAGGGCGCGCCACGCAGCGTTCCTTTCTCCCCTCTCGTGAACCCGCGCCCGCATCTGGCCGGTCCCACCTCGCCGCACTCAGGCTCGAGCTGCTGGCTTTACAGAGGAAGGACATCGCCGATATTTTTAAAAAGGAGCTCCAGGAGCATCAGGAGAATCTTCAGGAGACTCTCAGGGAAGCGCTGTCTACTATCCAGCTTAACCTGCAGGTCATGAAAACACAGCAGGCTAGTGATAAAGTCGCTACAGATGCTACCATATCAACACTGAAAGGTTCTGTTGGGGAAATGGGGCACGCGCTCTCCGGTCGCACCGATGATATAGTTCTCATGAAGACTACTATCGAGTTAGTAGTTCCCACTCAGCGAGGCGTAAGGTCCCTTTCCAGAACCTTCACGCATACCGTTCCCCAGTGGTGGAATGCTCTTCCAATCTCAATCCGGACCGCAGAATCTCTCACTATCTTCAAAAAACAGCTAAAGCTCTTCCGTGAACACCTAACCAACTCCTAGAGGGAAGAGGGGAAAAAATAAAAAAACCCCACACACAACGCACGTACACCTCTACTCTGTGCACTTTGCTTCCTCTGGTATTCAATTAATGGATCTTGTATAGTAGCACTACTTGTATTGTTCCCTGCTTGATATATCGCTTTGCTTATTTGTAAGTCGCTTTGGATAAAAGCGTCTGCCAAGTGAATAAATGTAAATGTCTCTCACTGCGACCGTGACTCAATTAGAGAATAAATGTGAGGATCTGGAGTCGAGGTCACGGCGCAATAACATTAGGATAGTCGGAGTTCCAGAGGGCGCTGACACCTGTACAACTCGCTATGGAATACTTCATCCAGCTCGGCTTCGCATTACATACAACGGAGTCCAGAAGGACTTTATTTCAGCGGAGGAAGCAGCAGAATACGTTAAACTCTTAATATCGGGGTGAACTGCATCACTTAACAGTGTAGTGTTTTTATTTATTTATTTAAATATTTTATTCTATATTCTTGTGTTGTACTCGGCCTTCCAGCTCTACAGAATTCGGATTGTTATTGAAGATATTGTCGGTGCATTACTTCGTCTACAATCTGTGGACTCGCTCCTTTAAATCTACTTCTGTATTAATGTGCCTCTCTGTTCTGACGCTCTGACTGGGTTCGAGTTTATTTCATTTCATTAGTTATTTTCTTTTTTCAAATGTATTATTATTCTTTTTTTAATGTGCTACACTGTGTAATATTAATTATAAGTCTTTAAAAGGTAAGGACATTATATTTGTTAAAGTGTGCAGATTATTTATTAGATGTGAAGTCAGTAGGGACTTTTCTCTTACTGAATTTTGCTTTGTTTAGGTCATTTTGTTTAGATTACTCTAGGTCCACTTTGTGGACAACTCTAGGGGTGAAACACTGCTGTCTCCCTTGTTTTATGGAGACTTTGGGTGTGTGTCCCTCTTCGGCTCTAATTGGATATTTATATTCCTATGGTTTACTTTATTTAAATGGTTAGTAATACGGATCCCAGTATAGCTGGGACAGACACGCCTTTAACATTTATTAGTTGGAATGGCAGAGGGACGAGTAATCCTGTCCAGAGATCTAAGGTTTTTACACATCTCAAACTTTAATTCGAAAGCAAAAGGGGGCGCTATTTTAATTGACAAAAGGTTTTCGTTCATTAAATGTCATTGCTGATGTGGACGGTAGATATATTATAGTTGCTGGTACTCTAATGCAGACAGGTGGAATTTGTTAGTAGACTGTTGCGCAATCTCCCTTTCTTAAATACTCACCTGTTGATTTTCAATGGAGATTTAAATTGTGTAACTGACCCAAACTTGGATCGGTCTAATCCCCGTACTCTGAATCAATCTGTAATGATGGAGTTACTGACCCTTCCCACTTCAATTTTTGTGCCTGTTCTTGGGATTTATAATTTTTTATATAACCAGCGACAGCTTTGGGGGGGGTGTCACCCGTCATGTGCTAATGAGAGCGTGAGGTAGGTAGGAGGTTATTTCCATCATACATGTCGGTCGTGTAAATCACGCCTGTAATAAACAAACATGAAGAGAACACCCGCCCTACAGGAACACTCTCCACACTGGCGGTGAGTGGAGTCCGTGTAAAGTCAGGGTGTTGGATTCAGTAGTGGAGGATTACGAAGGCTCTCATTACCTGTCGAAGGCTTTGACTCGCCCCAGCAGCTTCTTGTTGTTGCGGCAGTTGATGAGCACCTGCGTGTTGTTCTTGACGGACTGCGTGAGGACGGACAGCGGCCCGGTGTTAAACTCCTCCTCCTCACGCTTCTGCAGCTCCTCAGGGGTCATCTCCGACTTCGGCTTGTTCAAAAGACTCCTACACCACCACAACATGAATCACACACACACACACACACACACACACACACACACACACGCACGCACACACACGCACGCACACACACGCACGCACGCACGCTCAGCAAGGGTCATGGGAATAAAGATGAACAGTTACTGTGCTCAAATAAGAAATCTCAACTCTGCAGAGGTCTCTGAATGAAAATCTACTGAAACAGAGACAGGAATGAAACAGGTGAAAACTGAGGAGGAAATTCTTTTGTCTGATCTCATGTCCCTTTATTTCCATTTAAACACAGAGGATAAACGACACGTTTCACCCTTTCAAAATACATCATAGGAAACGTCCAGACAACATATCCACAACACTGAGGGAATATTCGTTTACTGATCAGCTCTCTCCACCCCTCTCCATCCCTCCCTGACTCTCTCTCCCTCCTTCTCTCTCTCCATCCCTCACTCACCCTCTCTCCATCCCTCCCTCTCTCTCTCTCTCTCTCTCTCTCTCTCTCTCTCCATCCCTCCTTCTCTCTCTCCTCCTTCTCTCTTCTCCATCCCTCACCCACCCTCTCTCCATCTCCCTCTCTCTCTCCATCCCTCACTGATCTCTCCCTCCTTCTCTCTCCATCCCTCACCCACCCTCCTCTCCATCCCTCCCTCTCTCTCCATCCCTCACTGACTCTCTCCCTCCTTCTCTCTCTCCATCCCTCACTCACCCTCTCTCCATCCCTCCCTCTCTCTCCATCCCTCACTCCCTCTCTCCCTCCTTCTCTCTCTCCATCCCTCACTCACCCTCTCTCCATCCCTCCCTCTCTCTCCATCCCTCACTGACTCTCTCCCTCCTTCTCTCTCTCCATCCCTCACTCACCCTCTCTCCATCCCTCCCTCTCTCTCCATCCCTCACTGACTCTCTCCCTCCTTCTCTCTCTCCATCCCTCACTCACCCTCTCTCCATCCCTCCCTCTCTCTCTCTCTCCATCCCTCACTCACCCTCTCTATATCCCTCCCTCTCTCTCCATCCCTCACTGACTCTCTCCCTCCTTCCCTCTCTCCATCCCTCACTCACCCTCTCTCCATCCCTCCTCTCTCTCCATCCCTCACTGACTCTCTCCTCCTTCTTTTCTCTCTCCATCCCTCACTCACCCTTCTCTCCATCCCTCCCTCTCTCTCTCTCTCTCTCTCCATCCCTCCTTCTCTCTCTCCATCCCTCACTCACCAACACACTACTAATCCCAACTGTACCGCTCAACACACCACTAATCCCAACTCAGTACTGCTCAACACACCACTAATCCCAACTCAGCCACACTCACCATGCACCTAAACCCAACTCAGTACTGCTCAACACACCACTAATCCCAAATCAGTACCGCTCAACACACCACTAATCCCAATTCAGTACTGCTCAACACACCACTAATCCCAACTCAGTACCGCTCAACACACCACTAATCCCAACTCAGTACTGCTCAACACACCACTAATCCCAACCCAGTACTGCTCAACACACCACTAATCCCAACTCAGCCACACTCACCATGCACCTAAACCCAACTCAGTACTGCTCAACACACCACTAATCCCAACTCAGTACCGCTCAACACACCACTAATTCCAAATCAGTACCGCTCAACACACCACTAATCCCAATTCAGTACTGCTCAACACACCACTAATCCCAACTCAGTACCGCTCAACACACCACTAATCCCAACTCAGTACCGCTCAACACACCACTAATCCCAACTCAGTACCGCTCAACACACCACTAATCCCAACTCAGTACCGCTCAACACACCACTAATCCCAACTCAGTACCGCTCAACACACCACTAATCCCAACTCAGTACCGCGACACACCACTAATCCCAACTCAGTACCGCTCAACACACCACTAATCCCAACTCAGTACCGCTCAACACACCACTAATCCCAACTCAGTACTGCTCAACACACCACTAATCCCAACTCAGTACCGCTCAACACACCACTAATCCCAACTCAGTACCGCTCAACACACCACTAATCCCAACTCAGTACCGCTCAACACACCACTAATCCCAACTCAGTACTGCTCAACACACCACTAATCCCAACTCAGTACCGCTCAACACACCACTAATCCCAACCCAGTACTGCTCAACACACCACTAATCCCAACTCAGCCACACTCACCATGCACCTAAACCCAACTCAGTACTGCTCAACACACCACTAATCCCAAATCAGTACCGCTCAACACACCACTAATCCCAATTCAGTACTGCTCAACACACCACTAATCCCAACTCAGTACGCCGCTCAACACACCACTAATCCCAACCCAGTACTGCTCAACACACCACTAATCCCAACTCAGCCACACTCACCATGCACCCAACCCAGTAGCTCAGTACTGTCACACACCACTAATCCCAAATCAGTACCGCTCAACACACCACTAATCCCAACTCAGTACTGCTCAACACACCACTAATCCCAACTCAGTACCGCTCAACACACCACTAATCCCAACTCAGTACTGCTCAACACACCACTAATCCCAACTCAGTACCGCTCAACACACCACTAATCCCAACTCAGTACCGCTCAACACACCACTAATCCCAACTCAGCCACACTCACCATGCACCTAAACCCAACTCAGTACTGCTCAACACACCACTAATCCCAACTCAGTACTGCTCAACACACCACTAATCCCAACTCAGTACCGCTCAACACACCACTAATCCCAACTCAGAACCACTTAACCCACCACTAAACCCGACTCAGTACCACTTGAACCGCCACTAAAACCAACTCGGCTCCAGTTAACCTGCCACTGAACCCAGCTCAGTGCCACTCGACAAGCCACCAAACCTAACAGAGTGCCACTCGACTGACTACTAAATCCTACCTCGGTGCCACTTGACACACCACTAGAGCACTACCCAGTTTATTTTCTACCAACATTCAAGCTGTGTTTTGTCAGCTGGTAGCTTGTCAGGCCATTCAAGATTTTTCAGTAGGGATCGGAGATACAAGATTTAGAGATAAGATCAGAGGTTGTGCTTGGCTCGTTAAGGCTGTTAAACGTTTATATAGGGTTAAGAACACTGTCACTGTATTTGTGTGAAGGGGAGATTATATGCAGATACTGCTGACACAGCTGTATGTTTCGATAAAAGCAGATGATAGATACCAGCTTTAATAAAGTTGAGGAACAGGGAAAGAATGCTGAATAATTTCCTCCCTACTTAATTTGGACAAGTAAAAGTACCTCTACTAGGGCCACAGGCAGCTAGAAGAAAGCTTTCTGTTTATTTATCTGATTCCAATTTTTCAGTTATATCATGTGCAGCAGTGAAAGACTTGTGTGATTATTGACTACAGTCTGTCATTCGATGCTCATGTACATAATATGTCATTACATGATACAGAAACATGAGTTCACACTTTTGTTACCGCTAGGTTGTGCTGTTGTAGTGCTTTGCTGTCTGGATGTTCCAGCAGTTGAATAAATAAGCTTACTCCAGGACACAGCTACCAGAGTCCTTACTAGAAATCAGAAACTTTTCAATCTAGGTTAAAAAGATTTGGAAATCTAAAATCTGGAAAGTTAAAGAGATGTAATGCAGTAATGTAGAGTTTAAATGAGGGCTTTGCTTGTTTCTATTTTTTATTGTATTTGTGAGCCATTTATATATGTGCGTTATATTTATGGTTCACTAGGTCACAGACTAAGAATGCTGTCAGTCTTAAGACTCTGTTGTGAGGTAATATAGTAAGAAAAACACACAGACAACACAATTTTTTTTTTAACGAAGTGCTAATATAAGTACTACAGTTGTGCCCAAAAGTCTGCATACCCCTTGCAGAATCAGCTAGCAGAAGTTTCTTAAGTCGCTAAGAAAAACCGTTTGGAAATCTGACTTGTGGTTTGGAACACACGTTTGTGTTTGGATGCACCTGCTGTTAGGAAATTTACAGACTTTATACCAGCTGCTGAAGATCCTGGGGAGGAGGAGCTTCCTGAACATGGCTGAACATGGGAATCATTCAAATGTCGAACCCACCTAACCATTAATGGCCTAATCGTGAAGGAAGAAAAAATAAGTTAATAAATGTTGATAATTCAAAGTCTGTCAAGCAATTTTTTACCTTTTGGAGCTTTTAGAAATTATTTTTGGTTATACAGTTGTGCCCAAAAGTTTGCATACCCCTTGCAGAATTTGCTAAATCTTAATACTGTTACAGATAATAGGGATCATCCTTTTTTTTTTTTTTAATTTAGTACTGTCCTGAATAAGCTATTTCACATAACGGATGTTTTGTGAGAGTTCTTCATGAGTCCCTTGTTTGTTCTGAGCAGTTACACTGCCCACTGTTCTTCAGAAAAATCCTCCAGGTCCTGCACATTCTTTGTTCGTCCTTTGTGTGTAACCACAGATTCAGTCAAAAGGAAAATGTAATAATAATTCTTATTAGAAGTAGTAGTAGTTTAAACATTCCAATAATTTTGTTACGTTTTTGTTGTTTTTTAATTTTTATAAAATGCTATTATTCAAGTTCAAATTACTAATTGTATGATTCTAACATAGTGTCCACAGAAGTTGTTGGAGATGGAGAAGGTTATTAAAACATTGGAAAAGCTTTGAACCTTCTTAAGAGCACTGTGAAATCCATTACAACAAAGTGCAAAAAGAAAAAATAGCACAACTCGGATACTACCAAGATCAAGCCAGACTGAGTGCTCGAGCAAGAAGGACAATTATCAGATAAGTGTCCAAGAGTCCAGCTACAACACTGTAGGGGCTACAGAACTCACACTATCCCAACAATATCATCAGCACTTCACAGATCTGGCCTCTATGGCAGAGTGGTCAGAAGAAAGTCTTTTTGAGAAAGACCATGTTAGAATTTCTGAGAGCTTGTGAAAAAAACATTTTATGGTCTGATGAGAAGTTGAGCCATTTGGTCTAAAGCCAAAGCATAATGTTTATTGCAAACCAAATACAGCCCAACACCCAGGTAACACCATTCCCTGTGCTCAAGCATGGTGATGGTAGCATTGGACTGGAGAGCTTGTTGCCATCAGAGGCAACATGGATAGACCAAAGACCTCTATATCTATATACCTGTAGATAATATATGTCCCAACAGAACAATGAGCCAAAATACAGTGCAAAAACTACAAAGGAATGGCTTGAAAAAAAGGTTTGTATGTTCAGCAGAAATGTTCAATAAAAATGAAACTGGGAAAAAAAAGAAGAAAAAAGGTTTGTATGTTGGAATGGCAGAGTCAAAGCCCAGTTTTTTTCCAATTGAAAATCTGTGGCATGACCTGAAAATTGCTGTCCACCAACATTCTCCATTTAATTTTGGCAGAGTTGGAGATCATTTGCATTGTGTAATGGGACGAAATGCCAAAATCACAACATGCAAAGCTCATAGACACCTGACACAACTCAATTCTGTAACTGCTGCATAAGGACAATGCACCAAGGTTTTTAAATAATTCTGAGAACATCTAAACACTTGATTTACTTTTATTTCTGTAGAGAGTCACTTCTGGTATGCTTAATGATTGTTGCAATACAGCAGAAAGAGAAATAGTTTTAGGGTGGGGTTGGGATTGAATATTTTCTGATGGCACTGTATTACTCAACATATTACTGAGAGAGTTCATACGAGAAGGTGAATATTTCACATTGCATTTCTCATTCAGCTCACATACTTTAGAATTTATATGTGTAGTGGCATCGAAGGTGTCTCCTTACAGATTGGAAGGAGATCACATGATCAGTCATGATCTAAACCACACTTCATCTCTAATCAACTCGCAAACACAAATACAGATTTTTGGAGGTCATTCCTCACTCTGCACTCAGACGGGGGGACCAAAAATTATACACGATTTTAATTTCCCACCTTTTTTTCCCCCCTAACAAAAAGAAATAAAAGCAATCCGCACATGAATGGTCTTAGATGATGGTCCTTCAAAAGGCTCACCACTGCTTTAGAGTTATAAAACACAAACCTATTTTAGTTCGCTAATGAATTGTGGACTGAACCATACAAAAGTTCACTGCAAAAACGTCTGCCACATAAAGGTAAATTCTATGCTGGGCGTGCTCTGTGGCACCAACATAAATGGTTAAATATTGTCTGCTGGACCATCACTTTACACCAGATTCTCACCTGTTTCTGAAGAGATCTCATTTACAGCTTCATCTTGGTACCATAAATCATAGAGACCAAGACACTGTAGGTGCAGACAGCTGTGGAGAGCCAGAGGGTCACTCACAGTGTCGTGTGCTGTACTGTGTTCATTTATAATCTCGGGTCTGCTGAAAACAATAACGTATAATGAGATGTTTGGGATGATTATCTAGGTCTTTTCTGTAGCCGCTTTTTTTGAGGCAGGCTTTAAACATAAATCAGTAATTTCAGCAAGAAAGACTAGCTAGCTGTCCGACTTAGGTCTAAATGTAGCCCCTACAGAACACTACAAAAACACATGGTTGAATTCTAATCGAGACACCTTGTTCTGATTGTTTGATGTTCCACGTTTTTGAATTCAAAATGTGTCTTTTTCGGGGCAGAAAACTGCTTGAATTGGTGAAATTGCTATTGCAGGAAATTGTTTTGCAAGGTCTTTCACAGTGGTGTTTGTTGGCAAAGGAGACCTTTTAGCTGTACTCGTGATCTATGCACGTGAATCAAAGAGTGCTTTGGCAAAGGAAAAGGACAAGCCGATAGTGGTACGGACAGGAGAGTAACTGAGAGGTGGTGACTTACACGTGGTAAGAACAGACTTTGAAAAGAGAAACAAAAAGGCACAGGCAGTGACTGTAAATACAAAACATTTATTCAGAACACAAACCAGTCAAGAGGACACAATCGGTATTACTGTTCCACGCCAAGTCTCTCACTGAGAGCAAGCCACCAGTGTGTGTTGTGTGTGTGTGTGTGTGTGTGTGTGTGTGTGTGTACACGTACGACTTATTTGGCCCGGCCATCAGAGGATTCCTCAGCACCACGATGACCGAGTCTCCTCTCAGAAACATCTTGGAGATGAAAGTGTTTATTTTTTCACTGGTTTGGACTTCTTCTTTCCTTTCCGCTCTTGGGTACCTCAGTCCACATCTCTTCTTCGTTCCAGGACCATGTTACAGTGTCTATATGCACACAAACACGCGCACACACACACACACACACACACACACACAGAGAGTGAGACTTGACAAGAAGTACAACATCCTCTTCCATCAACACACAGACTGGCTCAGACAGTTTAATACAAAAAAAAAAAAAACCCGAGCAAAATGATCAATTGCACCACACATGGGTACAACAACGTAGACAGACAAATTTATAGAAAGATTGACAGAGTGATGGATGGATAGATTGAGTAATGGATAGACAGACAGGGACAGTAAATCAGTTCTGTATGCAAGCTGTAGGATAGAGATGTGCATCAAGCCTGGGAACCTCGGTAACTCCAAACTCATGGGCACACATTTGTATTTTTCCTCGCTACAAATAAACATGAGAGCGTACTATTTATAGTATCAGATTTACAGACAGATCACCTTCCTAGTCCACATTTTTTTAATAGACTAGTCCGTCCTTTTCAATAATTGGCAATTATAATTGATAAAGTATTTATCCATTCATTTCATTCTTTACCCTTTTAAAGCTATGCATCAATCCCAAATCATCCAATACTTACAACGCTAATAATTTCATTTCACAATACCTTCAGTTTCAAGGACTGTTCTCCAACCAATGTGTTTGCAGGATATAGCTATAGATCGGAAAAGTATAGAAAATTCTCTCAACCATTCTCGGGTAGGAGCCAAAATGACAGATACACCGCCGAGCAACGCATGGTCTACAGGTGACCGGTCCCCCAAACCAAAAACAGGCACACAAGTCACTGGCGTGTAGCTAGATTCGGGTCACACAAACATGTGGCAAATGCTGCACCCAAAAAACGGAACTCTGGCATGTTGCTATGCGTATAACATCCTGTTGAAGATGCTAAGATGGGGGGAGTTCGAATTCGGTGTTCGATGGAGTAAGACGCGAAGTTTGAGTCTCCTGCTGATCTCGATTAAAATTGTAATTAATTAGCACTTTTTTGGTCATATAATATATTTGACTTATTCTACTTCGCTTCCTTATTTGTACTTTTAACTCGATGGTTTGTTAAAATGTCTGGGAGGAACTTGAAAACCGGTGTTAACATTCAGACAAAACTGAGGCCCAGAGAGCGCGCCACGAGCGCGTCTCCTTCTCCCCGTGAACCCGCAGCCGCATCCCCGAGCGGTCCTGACCTCGCCGCACTCAGGCTCGAGCTGCTGGCTTTACAGAGGAAGGACATCGCCGATATTTTTAAAAAGGAGCTCCAGGAGCATCAGGAGAATCTTCAGGAGACTCTCAGGGAAGCGCTGTCTACTATCCAGCTTAACCTGCAGGTCATGAGAACACAGCAGGCTAGTGATAAAGTCGCTACAGATGCTACCATATCAACACTGAAAGGTTCTGTTGGGGAAATGGGGCACGCGCTCTCCGGTCGCACCGATGATATAGTTCTCATGAAGACTACTATCGAGTTAGTAGTTCCCACTCAGCGAGGCGTAAGGTCCCTTTCCAGAACCTTCACGCATACCGTTCCCCAGTGGTGGAATGCACTTCCGATCTCAATCCGGACTGCAGAATCTCTCACTATCTTCAAAAAACAGCTAAAGCTCTTCCGTGAACACCTAACCAACTCCTAGAGGGAAGAGGGGAAAAAATAAAAAAACCCCACACACAACACACGTACACCTCTACTCTGTGCACTTTGCTTCCTCTGGTATTCAATTAATGGATCTTGTATAGTAGCACTACTTGTATTGTTCCCTGCTTGATATATCGCTTTGCTTATTTGTAAGTCGCTTTGGATAAAAGCGTCTGCCAAGTGAATAAATGTAAATGTCTCTCACTGCGACCGTGACTCAATTAGAGAATAAATGTGAGGATCTGGAGTCGAGGTCACGGCGCAATAACATTAGGATAGTCGGAGTTCCAGAGGGCGCTGACACCTGTACAACTCGCTATGGAATACTTCATCCAGCTCGGCTTCGCATTACATACAACGGAGTCCAGAAGGACTTTATTTCAGCGGAGGAAGCAGCAGAATACGTTAAACTCTTAATATCGGGGTGAACTGCATCACTTAACAGTGTAGTGTTTTTATTTATTTATTTAAATATTTTATTCTATATTCTTGTGTTGTACTCGGCCTTCCAGCTCTACAGAATTCGGATTGTTATTGAAGATATTGTCGGTGCATTACTTCGTCTACAATCTGTGGACTCGCTCCTTTAAATCTACTTCTGTATTAATGTGCCTCTCTGTTCTGACGCTCTGACTGGGTTCGAGTTTATTTCATTTCATTAGTTATTTTCTTTTTTCAAATGTATTATTATTCTTTTTTTAATGTGCTACACTGTGTAATATTAATTATAAGTCTTTAAAAGGTAAGGACATTATATTTGTTAAAGTGTGCAGATTATTTATTAGATGTGAAGTCAGTAGGGACTTTTCTCTTACTGAATTTTGCTTTGTTTAGGTCATTTTGTTTAGAGTACTCTAGGTCCACTTTGTGGACAACCCTAGGGGTGAAACACTGCTGTCTCCCTTGTTTTATGGAGACTTTGGGGGTGTGTCCCTCTTCGGCTCTAATTGGATATTTATATTCCTATGGTTTACTTTATTTAAATGGTTAGTAATACGGATCCCAGTATAGCTGGGACAGACACGCCTTTAACATTTATTAGTTGGAATGGCAGAGGGACGGGTAATCCTGTCCAGAGATCTAAGGTTTTTACACATCTCAAACTTTAATTCGAAAGCAAAAGGGGGCGCTATTTTAATTGACAAAAGGTTTTCGTTCATTAAATGTCATTGCTGATGTGGACGGTAGATATATTATAGTTGCTGGTACTCTAATGCAGACAGGTGGAATTTGTTAGTAGACTGTTGCGCAATCTCCCTTTCTTAAATACTCACCTGTTGATTTTCAATGGAGATTTAAATTGTGTAACTGACCCAAACTTGGATCGGTCTAATCCCCGTACTCTGAATCAATCTGTAATGATGGAGTTACTGACCCTTCCCACTTCAATTTTTGTGCCTGTTCTTGGGATTTATAATTTTTTATATAACCAGCGACAGCTTTGGGGGGGGTGTCACCGTCACTGTGCTAATGAGAGCGTGAGGTAGGTAGGAGGTTATTTCCATCATACATGTCGGTCGTGTAAATCACGCCTGTAATAAACAAACATGAAGAGAACACCCGCCCTACAGGAACACTCTCCACACTGGCGGTGAGTGGAGTCGCGTATAAAGTCAGGGTGTTGGATTCAGTAGTGGAGGATTACGGGGCTCTCATTACCTGTCGAAGGCTTTGACTCGCCCCAGCAGCTTCTTGTTGTTACGGCAGTTGATGAGCACCTGCGTGTTGTTCTTGACGGACTGCGTGAGGACGGACAGCGCCCCGGTGTTAAACTCCTCCTCCTCACGCTTCTGCAGCTCCTCAGGGGTCATCTCCGACTTCGGCTTGTTCAAAAGACTCCTACACCACCACAACATGAATCACACACACACACACACACACACACACACACACACACACACACACGCACGCTCAGCAAGGGTCATGGGAATAAAGATGAACAGTTACTGTGCTCAAATAAGAAATCTCAACTCTGCAGAGGTCTCTGAATGAAAATCTACTGAAACAGAGACAGGAATGAAACAGGTGAAAACTGAGGAGGAAATTCTTTTGTCTGATCTCATGTCCCTTTATTTCCATTTAAACACAGAGGATAAACGACACGTTTCACCCTTTCAAAATACATCATAGGAAACGTCCAGACAACATATCCACAACACTGAGGGAATATTCGTTTACTGATCAGCTCTCTCCACCCCTCTCCATCCCTCCCTGACTCTCTCTCCCTCCTTCTCTCTCTCCATCCCTCACTCACCCTCTCTCCATCCCTCCCTCTCTCCATCCCTCCCTGACTCTCTCTCCCTCCTTCTCTCTCTCTCCATCCCTCACTCACCCTCTCTCTCCATCCCTCCTCTCTCTCTCTCCATCCCTCACTCACCCTCTCTCCATCCCTCCTCTCTCTCTCTCTCCATCCCTCACTGACGCTCTCTCCCTCCTTCTTCTCTCCATCCCTCACTCACCTCTCTCCATCCCTCCCTCTCTCTCTCTCTCTCCATCCCTCACTGACGCCTCTCCCTCCTTCTCTCTCTCCATCCCTCACTCACCCTCTCTCCATCCCTCCTCTCCCTCTCTCTCCATCCCTCACTCACCTCTCTCCATCCCTCCCTTCTCTCTCTCTCCATCCCTCACTCACCCTCTCTCCCTCCTCCCTCTCTCTCCATCCCTCACTCACCCTCTCTATATCCCTCCCTCTCTCTCTCTCCATCCCTCACTGACTCTCTCCCTCCTTCTCTCTCTCCATCCCTCCTCTCTCTCCATCCCTCACTGACTCTCTCCCTCCTCTCTCTCTCCATCCCTCACTCACCCTCTCTCCATCCCTCCCTCTCTCTCTCTCTCCATCCCTCACTGACTCTCTCCCTCCTTCTCTCTCTCTCCATCCCTCACTCACCTCTCTCCATCCCTCCTCACCCTCTCCATCCCTCCTCTCTCTCCATCCCTCACTGACTCTCTCCCTCCTTCTCTCTCTCCATCCCTCACTCACCCTCTCCACCCTCCTCTCTCTCTCTCTCTCCATCCCTCACTGACTCTCTCCCTCCTTCTCTCCCCCTCCTCCCCTCTCTTCCATCCCTCACTCACCCTCTCTCCATCCCTCCCTCTCTCTCCATCCCTCACTGACTCTCTCCTCTCTCTCTCTCCATCCCTCACTCACCCTCTCTCCATCCCTCTCTCTCCACCCTCACTACTCTCTCCTCCCCATCCCTCACTGACTCTCTCCCTCCTTCTCCCCACTCACCCTCTCCATCCCTCACTCACCCTCTCTCCATCCCTCCCTCTCTCTCCATCCCTCACTGACTCTCTCTCCCTCCTCTCTCTCTCTCCATCCCTCACTCACCCTCTCCATCCCTCCCTCTCTCTCCATCCCTCACTGACTCTCTCCCTCCTTCTCTCTCTCCATCCCTCACTCACCCTCTCTCCATCCCCTCTCTCTCTCTCTCTCCATCCCTCCTTCTCTCTCTCCATCCCTCACTGACTCTCTCCCTCCCTCTCTCTCTCCCTCCCTCACTCACCCTCTCTCCATCCCTCACTCACCCTCTCTCCATCCCTCCCTCTCTCTCTCCATCCCTCACTCACCTCTCCATCCCTCACTCACCCTCTCTCCATCCCTCCCTCTCCATCCCTCACTGACCTCTCCCTCCTTTCTCTCTCCACCCTCACCACCCTCTCTCCATCCTCCCTCTCTCTCCATCCCTCACTGACTCTCTCCCTCCTTCTCTCTCTCCATCCCTCACTCACCCTCTCTCCATCCCTCCTCTCTCTCTCTCTCTCTCCATCCCTCACTGACTCTCTCCCTCCTTCTCTCTCTCCATCCCTCACTCACCCTCTCTCCATCCCTCACTCACCCTCTCTCCATCCTCCCTCCCTCTCCATCCCTCACTGACTCTCTCCTCCTTTCTCTCTCCATCCCTCACTCACCCCTCCTCTCCATCCCTCACTCACCCTCTCTCCCTCCCCTCTCTCTCTCCATCCCTCACTGACTCTCCTCTCTCCTCCTTCCCTCTCTCACACACACTCTAGCTCTCTCTATCTGTCCCTCGTTAGCTCTCCATCTCTCTCTACCTCTCACGCTCTATATCTAGCTCTCCCTCCATCCATCTCTCTCTCTCCATCCCTCACTGACTCTCTCCCTCCTTCTCTCTCTCCATCCTCACTCACCTCTCTCCATCCTCCTCTCTCTCTCTCCATCCCTCCTTCTCTCTCTCCATCCCTCACTGACTCTCTCCCCTCCTCTCTCTCTCTCCATCCTCACTCTACCCTCTCTCCATCCCTCCCTCTCTCTCTCTCCATCCCTCACTGACTCTCTCTCCCTCCTTCCCTCTCTCACACACACTCTAGCTCTCTCTATCTGTCCCTCGTTAGCTCTCCATCTCTCTCTACCTCTCACGCTCTATATCTAGCTCTCCCTCCATCTCTCTCTAGCTCTCTCTAAATCTCTATCTGTCTCTCGCTAGCTCTCCCTCTCTCCATCACTAGCTCTCCATCTCTCTCTACCGCTCCCTCCCTCCCTCGCTCTCCATCTCTATATCTCTCGCACTCTCTAGCTAGCTCTCCCTCTATCCATCTCTAGCTCTCTCTCTCTGTCCCTCGCTAGCTCTCCCTCTCTATATCTCTCTAAATCTCTGTCCCTCACTAGCTCTCCCTCCCTCCCTCCCTCCCTCCCTCCCGCTCATATATAGCTCTCTATCTAGCTCTCCATCTCGCGCTTTCTATATCTAGCCATCTCTAAATATCTATCCTTCCCTCTCTCTCATTATATATCAATCTAGCTCTCCCTCTCTATCTCGCGCTCTTTCTCTCATCCATCCATCAAGAGAGAGAGAGGCTACTTATTGATAATTGAGCGGCACGACGTTGTCGCAGCTTGCAGGACTGAACGAATGATTACCCAACACATATCTAGCGATTCAACAGTACACCATAAAGACTACGCATCTCCCCATTAGTAACTGAAGTGATCGAATTAGCATTACTAATAATTGAACAACACATAGCTAGCGGTGTTGCTAAACACAACCTACACAGCTACTGTAGCCTTTATGTATTAGCCCCCGCTTTAATTAAAACGACCTCTCAAAATGATCCTTGCTGCACTGTGACTGCGGGAAAGACAGACGAACTTACATTTTGTTTTGTCCTCTGTTACAACTCTAACAGATAAAGCAAGTAGCAGATCTGCTAACACGCTGACTGAACGTATGTGATGGCGCCACTTCCGGTTCTAAACCGCCTCAACCAAAACTCTTTCCGGGTGAATCTCCTCCTCTGCTTATGGATGATCATTTAAACAAATATATATATCATTCTTTATTTGTATAAATAATCTGGAAGATATGTAGAAAATATATGTAGAACATAAAGATACGAAGAACACTATGAAAAACAATGGATTAAGCCACGGCCTTAGCAAAACTAAGATACTGACTTCCGGTCTGGGAGGGCGGAAACCCAGGGGCCGGATTCACAAAACATTCTTTAGAATAAAATTCTTCTTAACTGCCATTTCTTCTTATATTCTAACTCAAGAAAAAAAAAGTTAAGAATATTTTATAGTCCCTAAAAATGAAAGTTTTTTTTAATTGTTCCTAAGACAGAACTGAAGAAAAATGAAAAATTTTTAAAAGCATGTTATTAAAAATCTTCTTAAGGCCAGGATAACTGCCAGGTGGTCGTAAATCCCCAAAGTGTACGATTTTTTTTGATGAATTTATTACACTGTTTCAAATATTAAACATGACAAAATGATCAAACTTGCAGCATTAATAAATATTGTATAACTATTGCAATGTTAGACTTGTGTAAACTAGCATACTTGGCAATATAGACTTCCCACAAACTCAATAATGTATCTGACACATATTTTGAGAGATAATTTGCAGCGGAAAACAAAAAGGTCCTCTCCCCTTCCCGTGATACTGCAAATAATGGTTTCTCTACCTTCGGAACAAAAACTTTTTTTGTGCTATTTTTCGAAAAATTACTTGAATTGGCGAAATCGCAATTGCACATTTATTATTTATTATTAAATTTACATTTATTCACTTGGCAGACGCTTTTATCTAAAGCGACTTACAAATAAGCAAAGCGATATATCAAGCAGGGAACAATACAAGTAGTGCTACTATACAAGATCCATGAATTGAATACCAGAGGTTTTGCACAGTCTTTCGTGATGTTTTTTGGTCAACGAGACCTTTTAGCTGTACTCATCTTTGACGCACGTGTATCGAAGGGTGCTTTTGCCGAATGTGAGTTGTGGTGATGTCACCATGACACATCTTGGCCCACACTTGTGGAAAATCTGTGTCAATTTTGAAAAATTGCAAGCTCCTGCAAATATTGTGCAGTTTCCTTGATTTTGTGTTCATTTCTGCGATCGCAAAATAGCAAAAACCTGGAGGGACTGCTTGAAATAGCTTGTAGAAAAATGGCATGGGGTTGCCATGGTTCTTTAATACTCACTAGCTCCGCACTGGGTCAACATTTCAGTGAAGGCCAAATCCCTGATGGGTGGCTGTTCGTTAAATACAGTTTTAGGGATATCAACCTCAAATTTGAATCAGAAATTTATCACACTTGTGCCTTTAGAATTTCCATCTTTTTTCAGTTTTTTAATGCTTTCACATGGGAAAAAAAACCCTTAAAATCGGCTTCTTTGAAAAGAGAACACAATTAATATTAATTGTTTTAAAAAGCTTCATAAATTACAACCGTTTTCGCCATCATTCAGAGTGACACTAGCCAAAATTGTGGCATCTGTGAGCTCAGGTGTCTTTGGAAGTGTGCAGAAAGCACTTTTATCACACTCGGAGTGTGTTACTCTACCTTGTGATGCAGTGTGAGCAGCTGCTCAAAAACACCTGACTGGCTGGCCTCTGTAGGGCTTTACTAAACAGGATTTATTACTTAGCCCACTGCTCACCTATAACCAAAGACGGAAATAGGTGCAGCCGAAGATTAAATGCCTGTTCTAGTTTATGATTTAAATATCTGAATCCAATTAATAACAACTGTTAGCTAGAATAACAAATGAATTTATTACACAAAATCGCGAATGAACGACATACATAAAATAGAAACAAAATAACAGAGTTATAGTCAGCGTCACGGGCATGGTAAAGAGTGATGGTAAAGAGCATATTTGATGGTAAAGCCTTGATGGCAAAAATCCCCTCTGATGTCACAAGCCATTCTGTATTCTATCAGGCATACCCTCTTATTGGGGCAGTGGTAACTCAATGGTTAAAGCTGGGTTATTGATTAGAAGTTTGGGGATTCAAGCCCCAGCACTGCCAAGCTGCCACTGTTGGGCAAGGCCTTAAATCTCTCTGCTCCTGGGGTGCCATATCATGGCTGACAATGTGCGCTGACCACAACCTCTTAAGCTGGGATAAGAAAAGTATTTCACTGTGCTGTAATGTATATGTGACAAATAAAGGCTTCTTCTTCTATACCCCTGAGCCCTTTTGAAGTGTATAGTGACCAGGATACCAAATGGAAAAGACACAATATGTTTTATGGCAGGGTGGAGCCCCAGCCAGCTGGCTCATCCTAAGAAACTGTGTGTCAATGGGAACAAAAGGCAAATGTCTCCCATGTAAAACAGGGGGTGCACTATGTATATATGTGTGTGTGTGTGTGTGTGTGAAGAAACAGCACACATTGCATTATATAGTGTAAATGTTGTTTCCTAAACCGATATGATATGTATGATGTCACCGCATTGTTCACCATGAAATATGGATTCAATTAATACCAAACATGCCCTGAGTAATATTGCAATTTAAACACAGTTTAGATGACCAGTTGTAGTTTACCTGGTATCTCTAAAACACATTCCTGATCATTTTAACCTTAATCAAATTACTGTCACAATTTATAAATCTACTACAGCTCACATATCATACCTTTAGCCTGCCTGGGTTGATAGCCGTGATATTATAGAGAAGCACTGACTAGTGGGAATTGACAGATGACCAAATTAAAGAGACAATGGGGGGGAATCATGTTTCATTTTAGAGAATTATGTGGGACATTTCAGTTAAATAATGGAATAGCGAATGCTTTAAAACTACAAGGTGCACCACCACAAATGAATTAGATGCATTCAACATAGTCATTCAACTGAAACGTCTTAGAAATTCACTAAAATGAAATGTAATTGTATCCACTAGCAAGAATACAATCCAAAACTTCAGGCAAAATCGATTGAAAAAGTAGTTGGAAAAGAATTTTACAAAATGTTTGCGAAGGTCCTCTCTGTTCCCAGACCTGGGGCCTGTACCATGAAGGCAGTTGAACAAACCCAAGGTTACGGGGTTAGTTTCAAGTTTCAAACAAAACCAAACAAATCAAACCAGGCTTTATTGGTACCATGATGCTGGTTATCAACTCTTTCTGCTAACTCAGGCTTTGATCTTTAAGCTATGATTAGTCCACTTAAGAGCGTAACGTCGGCACGGAACACTGAACGCAACCCAATAGTGTTCAACATGGAAAAAAGCAGCATACTAACGGTTGAAAAGCAAGAAGTTGTTGTGAGGAAATCTGTTCTGGCAGAAGTTAAACCTACACTAACTGTACAGAGCAACAGTTACGACTGCCAGAGCTCAGGAACACTGCTGGTGGGACTTTACTTTTATAGACTCACAGTGAGATTAAACAGACTGAAAACTCCGAACCCCAACGTATTAATGTCATTTCATTTAATGTTAATGTAAATTGTTTCGTGAAATATTTCAAACAGAAATATCAATATTCGTACAGTACTAATGCCACCGCATGCAAATGCGCATGCAAAGAAGCGCAAATACAAACAGTTCACCGTACAGAAAGAGCACGGCTTCGGCGTGTCAGATTTTTAATACGCGGCTCAAGAAGTGGACAAAAATACGAGATTCTGTCCGTGAAAATTCTTTCGAAAAAAAATCTTCCGAAAAAAGATTCTTTCACGCAAGTAAGTATCGGAGAAAGACGGGGGGGTTTTGTTTATTACTAAAACTTCCTTCTCTGTGAAGTGCTTTTCTTATCATTTGCACCCAGAAATATTTCCATCACTTATGTCACTTTGTTCACAGCTGATTGGGCCGAGTTGGGTTTGATTTCTCTTACCCAGAACATAAACTGCCCCAGAGAAGTTCAGACGTGTAGTGTATGTTGAACACCCGTAAATGCCGAGCCATGTTCATGATACAGTGAGGGGGAAAAAAGTATTTGATCCCCTGCTGATTTTGTACGTTTACCCACTAACAAAGAAATGATCAGTCTATAATTTTAATGGTAGGTTTATTTGAACAGTGAGAGACAGAATAACAACAAAAAAAATCCAGAAAAACGCATGTCAAAAATGTTATAAATTGATTTGCATTTTAATGAGGGAAATAAGTATTTGACCCCTCTGCAAAATATGACTTAGTACTTGGTAATGACTTAGTAATGACTTTTCATTTTCAATGCCCTGGCTGAGGGAAGGAGGTTCTCACCCAAGATTTGACGGTACGTGGTCCTGTCCATCGTCCCTCTGATGCGGTGAAGTCGTCCTGTCCCCTTAGCAGAAAAACACGTCAAAGCATAATGTTTCCACCTCCATGTTTGACGGTGGGGATGGTGTTCTTGGGGTCATAGGCAGCATTCCTCCTCCTCCAAACACGGCGAGTTCAGTTGATGCCAAAGAGCTCCATTTTGGTCTCATCTGACAACCAGAGGACAACTGGGTGAAAGTGTTGTGGTCAGATGAGACCAAAATGGAGCTCTTTGGCATCAACTCAACTCGCAAAAAAATCCAACTGACAGTGCATGCGTCACAAATATAAGATATCATATAGACATGAATAATTAATTAAGGCGAAGGAGATTTGTTGGTTTTTAGAAAGAAGAGATGAATACCCTGCCTAGGGATAAATTTACTGCTTGAGAAAAGTATAAAAAGACATGTTTGTGTGTGTATAATTCAGACTCACTTTATTGTTTCAATCAAGTTGGATTACTTTTTGACATCCACTAACCCTCTGTCTGTGAGGTTTTTTGTTAGTCAGACAAGCTTGTTTGTTGAGTTTGCCCTTTCGGAGTTAGCTTGTCACTGTGCCTACAGGACAAAACAAACATATCTGTCACACCTTATTAGACATTGGCTATTTGTGTTGAAAATCTGACCGCACACCCTGTATATATGACATAACACCCTCTGTAGTATTTGACACGTGTATTTTTAGCGTGTCGCTTCAGCCTTGCAGATCATCTCAGCTTGTAGGAGTGTTCAAATCTGAACACAAAAATTGAGCAAATGATGGAAGTAATCCAAAGATATGCAATGTTTCTATTGAAAGGTTTGTTAAGCAGATTGTAATTCCATAACATTTTACATATAGAGTTATACCCCTTCATACCAGGGTTCGGTTGCTGTTGGTTAGTTAGCTAGCTGACAGAACATTAGGTGAAGTACCATATGCTTTTTTTTTATTTTTTAAGTCATTTAGTTATTGAGCTGTTACTAATACTGATTTTACAGTGATCATGACCACTCTTCCAATAAATGAACAAAAATCACTGTATAAAAACAAGCATTTAGTGATATTTTGAGCTCAAACACAAGGACATTTTCTTGAAACACTGGCTTAATTCATCAATATGACAATATTTTATGACTGGAAGCCTGGAGAGAATAACAGAAACATGTCCCTTCCTGTATGGCCTTACGAGGTTGGAAACTTAGTAGAGGCAGCATTGTCCAGTCCTCCATGCAGAACAGTTTAAACTCACTAACAATGTGGCCCACGATTCTGAGAGCATTAATAAAAAAAAAAAAAAAAAAAAAAAAAAAAAGCTTCTATTTTGCATTCTAATGTCATTTTCATTACAAATGATATAAAAGTATAAACGTAGACTCGTTCTTCGTATTTGGTTTGTACCTTTTTGCTTTAATGACAGCGTGCACTCGAGCTTACACCTGACTCCACAAGTTTGTGCAAAACCAAAAAAATCCATCGGAGCGTCGTCTGAACACGTGCTTCAGTAGAAGAGATTAGACATGAGGAGAATCTGACCTTTTGTACAAAGAAGTTAACATAGCACAACAGCAAGATCACAAATTTGCTTACATTATTATTATTTTTTTTACAATTTGCAGAATCTTCAATATGAAATATTTAAGATATTGACCATTTACTTTCTTTGTTTGACATATTTCAAAAATTCTAAAACCTTTGAAAAATGTTGTTTTCAGACTTTTGGACCCCACTGTATAACGCACACCTGGACGTTCCTCTACAATTCCGACCACGGGGGTTCACTAGGGCTCAAATCCTAAGATTCAGATTGTGACAATACACTTTGATTATTTCTGGGTTACTTTCGATAAAACTATTAAATGCAGAAATTATACACCACCAATTATTTCTTTATTTATTACTTTTATACAGTACCCTTTTTGTTAAACTGATGACGTGCGTGATCAAAAAGTTAGATTTTGGTTTTCGTCTGACACTCGATGCCAATCGCAGTTCTCAAGATGCTTGTTAAAGTTCAAGTGCTCCATTTTTAGATGCTTTCAGGAAGTGCTTCTTTCTTGCAATGCTTCCAAACCCTGGAGAGCACTGTACAACTGGGACAACAACAAAAAAAACATAACAACAACCCTGTTTGTGATTGTCACACTCAATTACAACCCAAACGTCTTAGTCTTCTCCTAGTTTTGTGCTTTCTGTGCTTTAACTGTTATGAAAACATTATCTTCGAGTATCTAATGATAGGTCAGTCGATCAGAATCGGAAACAACTTGAGTGTGTTTTCATCGGATTAATCAGTGTCAATATACAGGGTCAATATCAGTTTATCTATAGAGCGCAATTAAAAAACAACAGTTGACTAATGTGCTGTACAATGGTTATAAAAGAAAAACTATAAAGAACTGGCAACCGGTGCAGAGAAACTAAAATAGGAGTGATATGCTGACGTGTCCGAAGACCAGTCAAGACGCCTGGAAGCAGCGGAGCAAGAGATGACTGGCTAATACCCATAGAAAGACAACTACAGCAGTCAAGCCTTGAGGAAATGACAGACTGAATCACCCGCTCGGAGTTTTTAAAAGAAAGAAATGATTTCACTTCGGCCAAAAAACAAAACAAAAACTATATACAATGTGAGCAGCAATCAACAAGTGAAACACACACAAGGATTTCATGACATATTAACAAAATACAGAGCCGTGTGCAAGAGACATTCAAACATCCGTTTTAGACAATGAGAGCATCACGACGTGTGGTTTATTAATGTCTTGAGTGTGTGTAGTGAGGAATACAGCTTCTCTCCCGGACACTGTGTGTCTGCAACGTCTCTGTGTCCCAAAATCACGAAGTCGGGCTGTAAATATCCCTTGGCCACTCCATGCTGGATCAAAGCACACAGGGATGACAGAGCCTGCAAGCTCGGCGCCTCATCTGACAGGAGGGAAATCACACCGATACATCGACTGAATGCTAAATCAAGATTAAACATGTGTCATTGTGCCAGATTTGTGCGCTTACCGTTAAAGTTGCCCATAAAAGCAACACCGACCGAGGTATGGTTATGTGTTTTTGCGTGCGCTCCTACGATGCCCCAGCCACGGCCTTCATACACCACACCAGCCTGGTCCACCAAAAAGCTGAACATGCAAAATGAACAGTTTTCTTCGAATCCCAGCATTCAGTTGTAATGATCGCAGCACTTTAGAACAACCCGAGACACGCACTGCGCTCCGCAGATTATTTACAGACAACAGGAACAAGAACAAATAAAATGACACATCGCAGGAAGGTTAACCATAACAATATTCACGGACTTGTAGCCGATGTCTGCGAAGCTGCGCTCGTGGATGTGTGCTTGCTGAATGTGTATTAGCTGAGCGATGCTCTGCGTGCGACTCCAGCAGCTCCACAGTGCCGTGTGATGGATAATAAGCTTATCAGCAGCTTCATGTAATCGTTCTCTCGTCTGAACATCCACGGCCTTCCACGCACTGCGGGGGATCACCGTCACTGCACACAAGAGAGACGGGTCAACAACAGCCGAGCCCTCATACCAGTAAACGTGTACGTATATCAACGGATTCTTTTAAACCATCTCTAAACGTGCCACATTCCAGCACGTAACCGAGAAGATATGATCGATTGCATTACAATAATGAATGAAAATAAACCTATCACCTGTACTAATTAATAATTAATTAATAGTTCAGAGTTCTGTACAAATAATCACAGCTAAAGCCTTCAATACTGATTCATCAGTTTCCAAATATCTAACACACACACACACACACACACATATATATATATATATATATTAGGGATGTCACGAGAACTGATACCTCGGTACCAACATTCTTAAAACGTGACGGTACTTGTTTTTCTGGAGAAGTGTTGGAACTGGTTCTAATGAAGGTACAGAGGTTGCCATTCTTCCAGACCTGATGGGTGCAGCAAATACGGACAAGTGTTTTAGTCGGTCCACAAGTGGTGAAGAAGAAGAACAACAACTACAAGCACATGGGAAAAGTTTAGCTCCACCGCGACTGGTTGACAGAAAAGGTGGTATGGAATATGGAAATACTTTGCATTCGTGGTGGATGACAACAAACATATAATTGATGCTCTGAAGCCGGTGTGCAACCGATGCTATCGTTCGTTTCAAACAAAGCGAGGAAACACCTGGAATTTCTCGAAGCACCTGAAAGACGGGTCCTATATTATGTTTGTTTGAGGCAGCTGTTACTGTTGCCGTGAAACCAACTAACGTTATGCTCCATGTAATGTTTGCGATAGCCAGTTATTTGTCAACGACGCTAACGCATTGCAATGTTATAAACTACCTCCTAATGGGCCACCATGCATCGCCATTCAGCCCGTGTCCTGTCAGCTACATGTAGCTTAATGTCACTAATAATTATTCAAATGTTAATGGTGTTAATAAATCTTATTGGCCTGCCACCATATCAGTGAATTTAATCTAATGCTTGCATTCAGAGTATAAGTGTGTATGTGTGTGTGTGTGTGTGTGTGTGTGTGTGCATGCATGCTCTTTCAGGAGTGCTACACCTCCACTGTAGCCTCCACTCATTGTCAGACAGTGTTCGATACTAAAATCTCTCTCTCTCTTTGCCAGTATCAGACAGAGGAGGATGTCCTCCAGGAGAGTTTTTAATTATCATACCACCCCGTGGTATCGACTTTGGTATCGAGTATCGTATACTTTTGGTTGTATCGGTACCGACTCCTAGATTTTTGCTATCGTGACATCCCTAATATACACACACACACACACACACACACATAATACAATATTATACATAAAACACTAAACTCTAATAAAATTATTAAAATTATTCATGTAGTTTGGGCACCAGGATTATCAATCCAATAGTTTATGAGCCTAGAGTTTAATGCCACTTGACTACAGAACCTTGTAATTGTATAATCCATTATGGCTCCTTATATTTCTACAGAAAGAAAAGTCCAATATTTACTTTTCCCCTCAGAGAACTTACTGTATTGTTTTATGCAGCAGGTATTAATTTACCAAACGATGACAAGTTATACTAATAATAATGACATACAATTCGATTTTTATTGTTATTTCCCAAGTTAAAAGCGCTTGATAGTGAGGTAAACTTTATTAAAAACAGATGAACTGTGGGTGTGACTTCACTTCCTGCTAGCCAGCCGAAAAACTGCTGACGTCACTGCTGCAAACTTCACGTGCTGTCAATTCTTCGTGTCGTTGATTGCCTAGCAACTGATTTAAATTTTTTCGAACTTATTTAATTGCGATTTTTCGAACAATACTTACGATTCTGCTTCACATCAAAAACGCTGTTAACTAATACATACACTGTTAAACACCACAGAGACAGAGAGAGAGAGAGACAGAGAGAGAGAGACAGAGAGAGAGAGACAGAGAGAGAGAGACAGAGAGACAGAGAGAGAGAGACAGAGAGAGAGAGACAGAGAGAGAGAGAGAGAGAGAGAGAGAGAGAGAGAGAGAGAGAGAGAGAGAGAGAGAGAGAGAGAGAGAGACAGAGAGAGAGAGAGAGAGAGAGAGAGAGAGACTCAATATATGCACTACCCGTGGAGAAATTGAAATAAAATCCAGTGTTTAGTCTGTCTTACCTGTACTGTATCCAGCTGCTCCTGTCATGTCTCGCTCTCTCTCTGTGTGAGTATGTGCAAACATGAAAAAGGAGAACATTTAGAAATGTCAACACAGCGCAGGTGTTAAGGGCGGACACGTTTCAGCATTTCCTTGTGGAATTTCCGTGTGAGAGAGTCAGCGACTTTTTATGCCGAGAGAGAGAGAGAGAGAGACAGAGAGAGAGAGAGAGAGAGAGAGAGAGACACAGAGAGAGAGAGAGAGAGAGAGAGAGAGAGAGAGAGAGAGAGAGAGAGAGAGAGAGAGAGAGAGAGAGAGAGAGAGAGAGAGAGAGAGAGACACAGAGAGAGAGAGAGAGAGAGAGAGAGAGAGAGAGAGAGAGAGAGAGAGAGAGAGACAGAGAGAGACAGAGAGAGAGAGAAAAGAGAGAGAGAGAGAGAGACAGAGACAGAGAGAGAGAGACAGAGAGAGAGAGACAGAGAGAGAGACAGAGACAGAGAGAGAGAGAGACAGAGAGAGAGAGAGATTACAACAGTTTTGCACACAGACTGGAACTTCAGACTTAGGCGCAGGAAGGAGCTGCCACTCTGAGGACATGTAGTGTGTAATTTACACTGTGGTTACAGGAGGCATGTCCACCATCGCCTTATGTCATGCGTAATAGTTGACGCTCCATATAAGCGAAATCTGTAAACTATTAAAGCTAGTGTCGTATAGCTACAAGCACTGCAACCATCTTTATTTGTAACTGCAGCTCCGCACTGCTAACATAATAATAATAATAATAATAATAATAATAATATCCATCCATTCTCTGTACCACTTATCCGACACAGGGGACTTGGGGCACAGAGTGGGGGACACCTTCGACGGGGTGCCAACCCATCACAGGTCAAAATCACACACTATGTACAATTTGCAAACACCTAGCAACTCATGTCTTTGGACTGAGGGAGGAAACTGGAGTACCTGGAGGAAACCCCCAAAAGCATGGGCAGAGCATGCAAGCTCCACACACACAGGGCTGAGGCGGGAATCGAATCCCCAACCCCTGAGGTCTGAGGCAAACGTGCTAACCACTAAGCCACGGTGCACCCCCCCTCGCCTAATAATAATAATAATAATAATAATATGATGATGATGATGAAGAACATAAACAAACGTTTTTGAGTTTGTATGTACTCGAGTCTTCAGGACACAGGAGTTGACATTAACATGACAAGCTGTGGTTTTTGTCTCATTATCACAGAGGAAAACACACGAGGCTGCTGAGGGAATGTCTGAATTAAGCTCCAGCAGCGTAACTGAAAACAGGAACTGAGTCCTGTGCTGGGAAACTTGCTGATTGTATAAAGCGCTGACACGTCTCCCATATACGTTCAACAAACAGTAACCCCTAACAGTAAACTTCACCATATTAACCATTACCTCTACACTTCTGTTCTATAAAAACACATTTTTAATCCGTTTATTTTTATTCATCTTTGATTACGAGAGTCCGCTGTACAAGTCCCTGCGCTTGAGCTGTTATAAGAATGATAAGTCAGTGAGCACATGAGAATATTAACATGAGAATTTAACTGCACTGTGGTATAATTGTTGTACACACCTGATCATCGCACCCATATCTAGTTCTTCCCCCAAAATAATAACAATAATAATAATAATAATAATAATAATAATAATAATAATAATGATGATGAACGTCATTCCTTGCCATGTATTCTCCAACCTCATCAGGCATGATAGAAGACAGAGCTGATCTTGGCAAAGGGAAGTAGCACAAAGTATTGACAAAAGGGTGCCAATAACTGTTGCATATAGTTACATTTTTTTTTTAAATAAACCTGTATTTGTTTGAAATCCATGAGATTTTTCTTCTACCGCTTACTCCTTCTTCAGGGTCACGGGGAACCTGGAGTCTATCCCAGGAATCATCAGGCACGAGGCGGGGTACACCCTGGACAGGGTGCCAGTCCATCACAGGGCACAATCACATACACACTCACACACCCATTCATACACTACGGACACTTTAGACACGCCAATCAACCTACCATGCATGTCTTTGGACTGGGGGAGGAAACCGGAGCACCCGGAGGAAACCCCCACAGAACATGCAAACTCCGCCCCAGTGGGAATCGAACCCCGGACTCCTGGAGGCGTGAGGCGAGAGTGCTAACCACTAAACCACCAGCGCCCCTGAGAACAGAGTATTTTTGTGAATTTTTAACAAAAGATCAAAAGGTTAAACAATGAAGAGAATTTTTCACAGCCTTCTTTGCTCATATTTATCAACGGTGCCAATATTAGTGGAGGGCACTGTATATGCACATTACATATACTCCAGCCAATTTCCTGCTCATGCGTGGTGCGAGGGATCAACATTACCCTAACGATGATGAGAGAGTGTCCAGGGTATTTCTTGTCGAAAAAACACCACCAGGTGTTGTTTCCATAATGAAAGAAGGAAATGATGCGGGGATTTCTAAAGAAATAAATAAAATAAACAAAAAACAGCCTGACTGACAATATCTAACCTTAACGTAAACAGATTCATTATATACACAGTCCCCTCCGAAATGAACAAGACCAGTCCTTTTGTTTTTGCTATACACTGGACAATTTGGGTTTGAGATCAAAAGATGAATGAGACGATAAACCAGAATTTCAGCTTTCACTTCTGATATTGACATCTAGATGTACTAAAACACCTTAGAACATGGAACCTTTGGTCTGAAGCCACCCATTTTTCTAGTGATTCAAAACAAAACAAAACATTGGAACATGTGACTGACAGGTGTTTGTTGTCTCCTGTTATATTGAGTGTTTAAAAAATAAATAGGTCTGAACATCCACTCCTGGTTTTAATCTTCAGGTTCTGGGCAAATTTGTGCATTTGTTGTTCAAAAGGATAAACCAACGTGAAGATCAGGAAGTTGTCATTGAGAGAAAAACAAGACATTCCCCCCCCCCTTTTGTTTTAATTTACATGTGATTCATTTACATGTGATTCATTTACCTTTTCTCTCCTCCCCTCCCCAAATATTTAATTGAGAAGAAAAAAAAAAACAACAAAAGGAAATAATAAAAAAAAAAAAACCTTTTGTCAATTAAAATAGCGCCCCCTCTTGCTTTCGAATTAAAGTTTGAGTGGAAGACGTTTGAGATGTGTAAAAACCTTAGATCTCTGGACAGGATTACCCGTCCCTCTGCCATTCCAACTAATAAATGTTAAAGGCGTGTCTGTCCCAGCTATACTGGGATCCGTATTACTAACCGTTTAAATAAAGTAAACCATAGGAATATAAATATCCAATTAGAGCCGAAGAGGGACACACACCCAAAGTCTCCATAAAACAAGGGAGACAGCAGTGTTTCACCCCTAGGGTTGTCCACAAAGTGGACCTAGAGTACTCTAAACAAAATGACCTAAACAAAGCAAAATTCAGTAAGAGAAAAGTCCCTACTGACTTCACATCTAATAAATAATCTGCACACTTTAACAAATATAATGTCCTTACCTTTTAAAGACTTATAATTAATATTACAGTGTAGCACATTAAAAAAAGAATAATAATACATTTGAAAAAAGAAAATAACTAATGAAATGAAATAAACTCGAACCCAGTCAGAGCGTCAGAACAGAGAGGCACATTAATACAGAAGTAGATTTAAAGGAGCGAGTCCACAGATTGTAGACGAAGTAATGCACCGACAATATCTTCAATAACAGTCCGAGTTCTGTAGAGCTGGAAGGCCGAGTGCAAGAACCGGCTCCTTCTCCAGACCAAACGCCTCTTTTATCAAGGAGCGGTTGTACAGGTGTCAGCGCCCTCTGGAACTCCGACTATCCTCACGTTATTGCGCCGTGACTCGACTCCAAATCCTCCCATTAATTCTCTAATTGAGTCACGGTCGCAGTGAGAGACTCGATAGTAGTCTTCATGTGAACTATATCATCGGTGCAACTGGAGAGTTCGTGCCCCATTTCCCCCACAGAACCTTTCAGTGTTGATGTGGTGGCATCGGTAGCAATTTTATCACTAGCCTGCTGTGTTCTCATGACCTGCAGGTTAAGCTGGATAGTAGACAGCGCTTCCCAGAGAGTCTCCTGAAGATTCTGGAACTCCTTTTTAAAAATATCAGGGCTCAGTTTTGTCTGAATGTTAACACCGGTTAAGTTCCTCCCAGACATTTTAACAAACCATCGAGTTAAAAGTGCAAATAAGGAAGCGAAGTAGAATAAGTCAAATATATTATATGACCAAAAAAGTGCTAATTAATTACAATTTTAATCGAGATCAGCAGGAGACTCAAACTTCGCGTCTTACTCCATCGAACACCGAATTCAAACGAAAAAACAAGACATTTTTAATCTGAGACAAGAGGGAAAACCCTCTGAGTTTGAGAGCAGATTGGAATTCCCAAAGAAATATAGAGATGAGCCACAAAAGTGATGGAAAAAGAAAGGATCTGCTCATGATCCAAAAAATACAAGCTCATCAGTCAAGCATGGTGGAGGTAGTGTAATGGCTTGGGCTTGGATGGCAGCTTCTGGAAAAGGCTCACTAATCTTTATTGATGATCTAACTCATGATGGTGGCAGCAGAATGAATTTCTAATTTGCAAAGAAATACATCCAATCTAACTGGAATGAACTACATCATTCAGTGAGGTAACAACCCAAAACACACCGCCAACACAACAAAAGACCTTCATCAGGGGGAAATTTGGGAGGTTTCAGACTGGTCGTGTTAATCACCAGACTTTAACTCAGTTGAGCAGCAGTTCACCTCCTGAAGAGGAGACTGGAGGAAGAAGCACCACGAAACAAACAACAGCTGAAAGAGGCTGCAGAACTCGCCAGGAAAAGAACATAAAAGAAGAATGCAACAGTTTGATGATGCCAGCGGGTCAACGGCTTGATGCAGTTATTGCAAGCAAAATATTAGGTGTTATTTAGGACTATCGATTCCAATACTTTTGCTCTCCTAAAAATGGGGTGGTCTGCCCCCAGCAGTGCAATGTTCGAGGTTGTTTAACACATCTAGATGTAAATATCAGGAAATGAACTCTGAAATTCTAGTTTACAGTCTCATTCATCTTTTGATCTCGAATCTAAATGCCTTCAATACTGTATAGAGAAAATAGGGTTTTTTTTTTCCTTCCCAGTGTGGACTGTACATAAACTAAATATTCTTAAAATCAAAACATTTCATTTTATTGCATCTCTTTGGTACATGCTTATTTCACATAAAACTCCAAAATCATCAAATCTTTAAAAAATATTTAATAAGAAAACTAAGAATCCATTATTACACACACACACACACGCACACAAATCAGACCTCTGAACACCTCATCTCATTAGCCTTAGAGACAAATTAAGCGAGGGAGCCTTTCCACCTCTCCCTCACTCAGTCCACCTGTGTCCACAGTGTGGAGCCGTACACACGTAGTACAGCCTCATTGCATCCTACAACACACAAAACACATAATAGCTCAAATTAAACGCTAGGCATTTTGGAACGTATGAGTACAGGTGCAGTATGACACTGAGCGGTTCGACTAAATCAGTGGTGTCGAACTCATTTTAGTTCAGGGGCCACATACAGCCTAATTAGATGTCAAGTGGGCCGGACCAGTGAAATCATAGTATAATCACCTATAAATAACAAGAACTCCATGTTATTACCTTTGTTTTCATGCAAAGACATTTATATATTTAATGAAATATCCTTTTATAAAATATATCATGAACAATCTAAGATTTCTTAAGACAAACACGTGCAATTTGCTTCTGATTATCATTCACATATATGTGCATTACAACTGCTCAGTGTTTGCAGAAATGCAAAAAAAACTTCACAGGTATTTGGAACTGTAAAATATAGTATTTCACTTTAAAATTGATGTCATTGCATGAACAATAGGATTCCACCAAACCAAACTCTTTTGTACTGAAGCTGTTGATTAACATTAAATTGCACTTTTTTTTTTAAACTATTACCCATTCATCTCTGTGGATAAATAGGAAGCGGTCCATTTTTCATGGAAAACTCTACACTCTGTATCCACTTTTCTGCTTTTTGTCAGACATTTAGTCTAATGAGGGTGTGGGGACGAGTAGAAAATAGAGTAGACTACTCCGTGATGACAAACAGCAGACGTCGCAATGCTGCCATCTGCTGTTCAGTCCCAGAAATGTGCCGCGTCTTTTGCCCCCTAGCGGATAATTTAGGAATAGCATTTTATTAAAAATGACAAGTTCGTGTCTTTTATGCATATTTTTATTCACTTTCGAAATTCGTCCTGCGGACCGGATTGAACCCTCTAGCGGGGGCCGTACGTTTGACACCCATGGACTAATATGTCGCTCTACACATCCCATCTGCATTGTGTTATGGCTGTATAACTGTACATGCCATGTTGTTATTCATTATGTAATTGTGTGTTTTGGCATTTTGTACCTCAGCCTTCATGCTGT
>CM022777.1:15761229-15848729 GCA_012411365.1 Ameiurus melas | reverse complement strand
TAAGGCGAATATGCTGACCACTAACCACCGCGCACCTACTGTTTAGATCTCTTTCCTCTTTCATGTTTAGGTGAACTACAGTGGTGTGAAAAAGTGTTTGCCCCCTTCCTCATTTCCTGTTCCTTTGCATGTTTGTCACACTTAAGTGTTTCGGAACATCAAACCAATTTAAACAATAGTCAAGGACAACACAAGTAAACACAAAATGCAATTTGTAAATGAAGGTGTTTATTATTACAGGTGAAAAAAAATCCAAACCATCATGGTCCTGTGTGAAAAACTGATTGCCCCCCTTGGTAAAACATACTATAACTGTGGTTGTCCACACCTGAGTTCAATTTCTCTAGCCACACCCAGGCCTGATTATTGCCACACCTGTTCACAATCAAGGCATCACTTAAATAGGAGCTGCTTGACACAGTAAGGTCCACCAGAAGATCCTTAAAAGCTACACATCATGCCGAGACCCAAAGAAATTCAGGAACAATTGAGAAAGAAAGTAATTGAGATCTATCAGTCTGGAAAGGGTTATAAAGCCATTTCCAAAGCTTTGGGAATCCAGCGAACCACAGTGAGAGCCATTATCCACAAATGGCGAAGACATGGAACAGTGGTGAACTTTCCCAGGAGTGGCCGGCCGCCCAAAATTACCCCAAAAGCGCAGCGACGGACTCATCCAAGAGGTCACAAAAGACCCCACAACAACGTCAAAGAACTGCAGGCCTCACTTGCCTCAGTTAAGGTCAGCGTTCATGCCTCCACCATCAGGAAAAGACTGGGCAAAAATGGCCTGCATGGCAGAGTTCCAAGGAGAAAACCACTGCTGAGCAAAAGAACATCAAAGCTCGTCTCAATTTCTCCACAACACATCTTGATGATCCCCAAGACTTTTGGGACAACATTCTGTGGACCGATGAGACAAAAGTGGAACTCTTTGGAAGGTGTGTGTCCAAGTATATCTGGCGTAGAAGGAACACTGCATTTCATAAAAAGAACATTATACCAACAGTAAAATATGGTGGTGGTAGTGTGATGGTCTGGGGCTGTTTGCTGCTGCTTCCGGACCTGGAAGACTTGCCGTGATAAAAGGAACTATGAATTCTGCTGTCTACCAAGAGATCCTGAAGGAGAATGTCCGACCATCTGTTCGTACTCAAGCTGAAACGAACTTGGGTTCTGCAGCAGGACAATGATCCTAAACACACCAGCAAGTCCACCACCGAATGGCTGAAGAAAAACAAAATGAAGACTTTGGAGTGGCCTAGCCAAAGTCCTGACCTGAATCCTATTGAGATGTTGTGGTATGACCTTAAAAAGGCCGTTCATGCTCGAAAACCATCTAATGTAACTGAATTAGGACAATTCTGCAAAGATGAGTGGGCCAAAATTCCTCCAGGACGCTGTAAAAGCCTCATTGCACGTTATCGCAAACGCTTGGTTGCAGTTGTTGCTGCTAAGGGTGGCCCAAGCAGTTATTAGGTTTAGGGGGCCATCACTTTTTCACACAGGGCCATGATGGTTTGGATTTTTTTTCACCTTTAATAATAAACACCTTCATTTACAAATTGCATTTTGGGTTTACTTGTGTTGTCCTTGACTATTGTTTAAATTGGTTTGATGTTCCGAAACACTTAAGTGTGACAAACATGCAAAGGAACAGGAAATGAGGAAGGGGGCAAACACTTTTTCACACCACTGTACATCTTCACCGTGTTCCCATGTTCAACATTCTTCAGAGTCTCCATGTTCTTTGTCTTTTTGTTGTTGTCTTTCTCCCTATTCTTTATTCCCAAAACAGACTTTTATTTATCTAAATGATATTATTGAGTTAAGAGACATAGGCTACAGTTAGTAGTATTTAGCTAGCTAATAAAATTCGAGTTTCACTGCATAACAGACTTCATCCAGTTAACACAGCTATCAGACTCCTTAAAGCTTATATAACCTTTGTCTAGCTTGTAAGCATTGTCTGCCTGATCATTTTATCTTGCTAGCCATATATAGCCATCAAATAATCAGTATTTTGCTTAGAAATAATATGACCTGAAGCTGGAAGGAACCAGACCAATTTATACAGAATATTGATCATAGCGAGCGTGTGTGGTGCAAGGTCACAGAACTATGGACCTTTATACTTCAGGTTTACTGTCACGCATGACAGTATTTAGTCTGAAACATTTAAGGATGAGTAAATGTGGATGACAAATTTCGAGTGTCGGTCTAGCTTTTTAAGAACAACTGCCTAGCAAACACACGGTCGTGACCTAAAGAACGGTTCACTTAAGCCTGTGAGTTGTGAAATAAAATGGCAAAGACCGACTCGATTTCATGAGCATTATTTAAACGTGTAGGCTATAATATTTTGGCTATGTAGTAGCGCCGTAGAGCTTTCTGTTCCTGAACCTCCCACCGACTAAAGTCATTCTTATTAAAGTGTTTATTGATAAAACAATTTGCTTTTGAGGTATTGAAGTTTGAATTAAATCCAAGTGTCCATTCAAAACAGGCGAATAAATATAAGATCTCTATAACTTCAATAACAAATTTCCTAATGGTTGGTAGTGATTTCCACCACAATAATTAAATAAATAAATAAAAAATAAAATAACATTTTATATATATATATATATATATATATATATATATATATATATATATATATATATATATATATATATATATATAAATAAAACAATAAAATTCATGGACCCCTGGGTATGCTTCACATGCCCCTGAGAGACAGCTTTGAGACTCTCCAGAAACATTTCATAGCAGTTCCCGTGATCCTGTGTACAGGATATAAAAGATTATATAAGATTGAATAAGTAGAGACTGCTTTTGTACAGCTTGATGTAGCCCATTAATGAGTCTGCATGTTCGTAACAGAGATGTTTCATATTCTAGTATCAGACTAGGTTTGAGTCTGTAAAAACATGCACATCGGCAAAAGTCTATTGCAAATTATTTTCTGAAGAGAAAAAGGTACTGAACACCTGACTGTCACACCCATATGTGGTTCTTCCCCAAACTGTTGACAAAAGTTGGAAGCACACAATGGTACAGGATGTCTTTGTCATTACAATTTCCCTTCACTGGAACTAAAAGGCCCAAACATGTTCCTGCATGACAATGCCCTTGTGCACAAAGCGAGGGCCGTGGAGATATGGCTTGCCAAAGGTGGAGTGACTTGGACATAGCCCTGACGTCAACCCCAATGAACACCGCACCCTAGGCCTCCTCACCCAACATCAGTAATCGACTTCTCCAATGCTCTTTTAGCTGAATAGCAGAAATCACCACAGCCATTTTCCAAAATCTAATGGAAAGCCTTCCTAGAAGAGTGGAGACTGTTTTGACAGCTCAGTATTAAAGGCCATGGTTTTGGAATGGGATGTTCAATACACAGGTGTCCACATACTTTCTGAAATATAGTGTGGTATCTTAGTCAAGCCAACTGCTGGTGTTTTTGGAGGTGGGAAGAAACTGGGTAACCCAGAGGAAACCCACACGGAGACATGGAGAACATGCGCAGAAACACTCCACGGATAGTAACCTGAGCTCAAGAGCAATCCTGGGACCCTGCTGTGCATTTGTCTGTTCTTTCAATTGATCCCAAATGATCACCCAGTATGCAATTAAAATACAGTCGTTCATCTTCACTGACTGCTTTATCCCGGTCAGGGTTGCAAGGGATCAGGATCTTATCACAGGAAGACAGAGCATGGGACGTGGCACCAGTGCAACTAGGACACCACAACACACACACACCTAGGGCAATTTATCAGCCAGTCCCAGCGTTTTTTTTTTATGACACAGAAGCTGTCGGAAAGCCACATGGAAATGAGAACATGCAAAACTCCATAAAGGCAGTAAGCTGAACCTGAACCACATTGTGACTTTAAACAAATGGTTATGCAATTGCTTCCCAAAAATGTTACAGAAAAAATTTTAATAAATGGAAAACAACCCGAACTTGAGCACATAACAGATCCTTCATTTATTCAGAGGAATGTCAGATAAGCTTAAACGAGCAGAGGTATGTTGGTGGTGGTGGTGGTGGTGGGGGGGATGGGGGGGGGGGCAGGATTAGGACAGCAGTGAAATAATAAAACTGATCAGGAGAAAACAATATCGAACCAGATGCAGGAGGCGGGGCTTAGAGAAAGACATGTCTAACGTGCCTCTCCATATCGTACCTACTGTAACAAAGTTTACCCGATCAGTTTAATCAGTGTACCAACAGATCCCATCAGATCTCCGTTTATCCAACTGAAATTTAGAACAAATAGTACAAAAAAAAAAACAAAAAAAAACACTTACAGGTCACACAAGGTCGAGTTATCCACGTGGTAAAAATAACAGGAAAATAAAAAGAATAGATTACTACAGGTAAGACCTTTGTCTTTCTGAGTCAATGTGCACTGAAGTAAAAAGAAAAGAAAAATAAAAGAAATGCCTGATCGGATACACATGCTAATCATGGAATGTATTAACTCCATCACTCTATCTGTCACCTATCTATCTTTTTCAGAATCCTTTCATTTGGACACCATTCCACATTTCCTTCACTCCGGTCTATTTCACCATTCTTCCGTCTGAGAAAATGACTTGTGCAAAATCACAGAGCAGGTCTGATTACGTGTGTTCCTCACAAATGAAAAACAAAAACAAAAAACACGTTTTTTTTTTTAATGTGAGGTGAGAAATATAGATCGTTGTTTAAAGGTGAGTATTCCAAAATAATGCCGTTTACACGTCAGCAAACTGAGAAACTGTCTTTGGCATGAGAAACATATCAATTACAAACTTTACAGCGACAAGCGTTATAACGATGCGATCATTCAACTGATCAATCAAGTAATGATACAGCGTATCAAACATACTCATCTGGATCATTCCAAATGTCTAAAGTGCCATTTCTGTGTGTGTGTGTGTGTGTGTGTGTGTTCCAAAAACGAGTGTGTGCGCACATCTACACACTCCATGTACGAATATAAAAGACTAGAATAGAAACGTTGGGAAAATTCCCTTTGATGCACAACAAAGACATCAGACATCGAAGGGCTATAAAAGGCGGAAGGGTTTTTAAACGATTGTTTTCAAACTGGAGGTCAAAGTTCGTCTGTTTAGCAGCCATATTCGTTTTCTCGTATCACTGGTGGAGTCTCGTCCGTCACAGCGTTGTGATCGAGAGTGCTTATCTCAGTGAAAAAGTCTAACACGTTTGTCAGAGGTGATTTAAGGTCCAGCACGGAGTGCGAGAGTCGCTGATTCTCTCCAGCAGTCTTTTTCTTCATTGTAAGCCTGCAGCCATCACTCCATTCCTCACCGGGTGAGTCTCAGCAGCTGGCATTGGGCAGTGCCCCCTGCTGGTGTGGAGAGATGAACCACCTTCGGAGCGTCATGACCGCTTCCCCACGATCGGATTCTCACTACAAAAAAAAAAAGGAAAAACAGAGAGTGATGTGAGAAACCCGGATGATATATATATATTTTTTCATTTCATGAACTTTTCAGTGTTGTAAATGTTTCAGATTGTGAACATTTATATCACAATTGCAAGTCTTTACTGAACATACAGATGTGCCCAAAAGTTTGCATACCCCTTGCTGAATCTGCTAAATCTTAATACTGTTAACAAAATAAGTCGTTAACATAAATATCCCATAAATCTGCAGCAAAACATTATCGTGGTGTACGGTGTGTGTGTGTGTGTGTGTGTGTGTACATTGTCCCTGGCTGGTCCGTGAGCTCGGTGGCATTGTGTCTGAGCTGCAGGTCCTTCAGGACTTCTTTGATCTCCTTGATGGTGCGGAACGTCTCCTTCGGGTCCTGAATAACGAAGGCAGAGTACTCCTCCTGCTCCTTCTGCTGGCCCAGGTACACCGACATACTGGCACAGGCATCTACACACACACACACACACACACACACACACACACACACACACACACACACACACACACACACACACAGGGTCAGCTTCAGTGTGGAGTGTCCCCCTTCATTAATTATTACAGTTATATTTGTCTTTTCACTAATGTAGTACTACATGTAGTAAATACACTCCTCTGCATTTATGACAGTTTCACGTTAACAGTCCACTCCTGTGTCAGGCGCCACTCCGAGTTACGGCGATGGTAATGGTGCTTCAATCAGCAGTTGACACTTTGTGTAATTACGGTGTCATTTTATTCATACAACCTCTTCTTAATAACTCACCAACACATTTGAGAAAATAGTTAGATTTCACGTATATATGTTTCACACTGACCCTCCATTTTCTGCAGACGGGATGAACTGGCACTGAACAGCGAGAAAATTCTCTCCGTCTCTCTGTCGCAGTCAATCTCCAGCTGGATATTCGCCAGTGTGCTGCTACACACACAAAACAGTGTTAAGACATTGAAAGTAGTGTTTGCTGTGTGTTTGGTGTGTGCTGTAATCTCTTTACAGACCGTGTCCCAAACTGCCACATCACTGCACTAAATAATGCGTCAACGTTAGAACTCACATGTAACACATCACAACGCTATTATTAACATTATAAACAACGCTAATAATATTATTATGTAATCACATTAATGCTAATCGACTACTATGGTGCACACAGACACTAGGACAATGTGCTTTTAAATTCATACTCAAGTATACTGTATACTCCTGTTTTTTAGTATTATTTTTTTTTTTTATGGTTAATGTTAAGGTGAAAATTAAAATCGAGAAAATCTGTAAAGAAGAACGGGGAGAGTTTACACAGTTCTTTTCGTTTTACAGCACTCCCCGGGACGGTTCACTGGACCAGGGTGTTGTAGTTAGCAATCTTTGTCTCTCCAAATATAAGCATCACAGACCGTCTTTAACCTACCATTTAAAAACAAAACACACCGGTGTGAAAGCTGCCATGGCGTAGATAGAGGAGTTCTGGACGTCGATCGTAACCTCGGTACACCGCGTATTACTGTACATCGGCGGTTAACGGAGAACTGTTGTGTTGCTGCACTGTGTGAACTTTATTAAACAGTTTTATTCAAGCCAAATACAAGAAGCACAAGTTGTGTTTGGATTATAAAGTATAAAGGAGGATTGAATGGCAGATAGCAGCTTGTAATACTAAGGTCACGATGTGTCGACCTGTATAGTTGTGGACTATAGAGTATTCCAGCTGTGGGGGGAAAAAAACAACCCACGAGTTTAATTCCTATATGTTATTTATTGCACTAATGAGCATTTTCCGCATATTTATCAAGGCTGTAGAACATTGGTTTACCAGTGTACTATCGTCTAGCGCTGGAAATGAACTACCTGTGTGAATAACTGTAATGGTATTCTGCTGAAAATGTGCAGTATTTGTGTATTTATTTATTTGTCACCAGGAATAAATAAAACTCACGGTGACATTTTAGGTTGTTTCGGTGTGAGTAAATATATGTGATTACTCGTGTGCGTTGAATGATAGCATTAATCAAATAAGTTTATATAGATATTAAAACACACACACACACACACACACACACACACACACACACACACACACATATACACATATACACACATTAGAGATGCACCAATGTATCGGTAGATAAAGGTTATTTTTCCTGCCGATAGTTTAAAAACAACTGATGATCAGGGTTGATTATATCCTGTCAATCAAAAGAGTGCTGTGTAAAGATGATGTCTCTTGTGTGGAATGACGACAAAAGCAGTTTGTATCCTCTGTAAGCTCTGAACTGCTACAATCTGACACCAGAAGTGAGCCGCAGTGAAGCGGAAGTTTCGGCGTCGGGTTAAATTTGACATTTTTTTGCCAAGCTGCTCACGCTGAATTAAAGGGCCAGTACACCGTGGAAAGATTTAAATGAAGAGGAGTTGACAAATGATATATATCGCACAGAAAAATATATTTGTAGAGTAGTATATTTCATACCCAGTTAATGTTTTTTTTTTTTTTTCCTAAATATTTTTATCGAAGGACATGGCTCATTGGAAAACAAACAAACAAACAAACTTCAGTACACTGAGACCCTCATGAATAAAAGGAGAAAAAAAAAAAAAAGTTCGAGATTATTTTGTATATCTCGGTGCATCAACAAATCGGGAGCCAAATTTGTTTTTTTTTTTTTTTTAATCCAGTTAATGTTAATATATATAAAGGTTGATATTATATATGACCAGTTTGATGTTCAGTGATGAAGTAGAAATGCTTTTGTTTGTGGAGAGTGAATGTGAGACTAACAGGAGGATTTTTAGAATTCAGTCAGTGCTCATATGAATTAATAACATTCAATAAGTTCATAAATCTTACTTTAATCTTCAGAGTTTAATTCATGTGTTAATATTAATTAGAGTGGTGTGTTTTCTGTTGATGAGACCAGTTGCTGTGAACTTGTTGAAATGAGAATGAGAATAAAGCTTTTATTGGCATTTCTTTCAGAATTGTGGAATTAATTATTATTCATTTATAAGAAGGAATAAACGGGCGAACTATACGGTATCGTCTGATATCACACCGAATAATCGGTTATCGGTTGAGAAATTTAGTATCTCTAATATGCATGAATGTATGTATGTTTTCTTCTTTAAAAAAATTGAACACTACATTACCTTGCCATTAAAGTACAAAAAAACTACACTGCTATGAGGGGGTTTCTAATACAGCTGCTGAGGGAGCGATGGTAAATTTGACATCTTTTTCTCTTCTGACTACCATAATTCATCTGTATATTTTTCCCCCCTCTCTTGGGAAGTCAGGGAAAGGAAAGACTGGATTTTTTTCACCTTCACTGCTGCAGCAAATGTTAATGAGCGGTTTACCCTGCTATAGTTTACTTCAACCCAGAAATGGATGTATAGGCATGAATACAATCCATTATAGCTGATGTATCATGTAGCATGTAAAATCACTCCTTGCTCATACAGGACTAGTATAATATCAGCTTTCATTTCCACATGCTAACTAATTTAGGTAGCTAGACAGGCTAGTTTCAGCTGAAATGCACTAATGGTAGCTGTATTTATGTGTTAAGTAGAGTACGCTGACGGACAAATTATATGTGTCCGTGTGAATGACATGCTTAGTAGACATGCTTGTTTTCTGCTTTGCTGTGATACTGTTAGGTGTTGTTACGCAGGTGGAGACAGCATTACTGGCCATAAAAGGGCTACCAGGTTACTGAGTTTTCACAAAATATTAAGTCGGAGTATGCACAAAAAACACTTTAGCTATAAAAATACCGTTATCAAGTAACAATGTGCACGCGTGTGTGTGTGTGTGTGTGTGTGTGTGTACATACTCTCTGCTGCTGACAGCTGCGTGGAACACACCGAGTCGATCAGTGTTGCAGCGGATGAGCTGAGTCAACACATCGATCCACTCACTCGTCTCGACACAGTTCCCTGCCTGAACGTAGAGGGGTTTGTCACTGAAGATCACCTGGAACATCTGCGAATGAGATGAGAGACAAGAACAACGAGTGAGAGAGGCAGACAGATGGAGAAGTCATAGTTCAAACTAAACTGAACAGGTAGACAGGTTGCCTGCTCACGTTTTTGCGGTTGAAGGTGCTCTCGTCCAGTTTCTCTACTCCTGTGATACTCTTTACAGGAATCACACACAGTGGACCTTTCCCTGCACACACACAAACACACACGTTGAACAGCTGAAGATGGAGCATTTGAAGTCGAGAGTAACACATCATCAGCATAAACAGAGGCCATGTTGTGAGTGTTGTGATGAGATGAGATACAGGGTGTGTATCTGGACTAGATCAAACACGGCAGGTCCCCGCGCTAACCTGTTAGCTTTCGTAAAAGCGAATGCGCTGGGATATGTAGCCGTTTGTTCCAACCGTTGCAGTGGGTTCTGTGACGTTTACACACATTGTACTGTACATTCTTCAATAAACCTTTGCATGCTATAATGCTGTTACAGCCAGAAGACACACTCTCATAGAGAAACCGTACACGGACATTTAGTTAAGGATACTGCACAGTGATATTGCACCAAAACAATCGAAACAGATTTTCTAGATAATAGGCTAATTAGCGTTAAAATGGCCTAGCGCTCTACACTCAGTTAAAGCCTGACGAAGGACGCAGGGGTGCGAAAACATCTCACTTCTAGCTCTATGTTATAGATATAGTGAAGCAGACCTGCATGTAATGGACGGTATTTAACGGATAATATACTGGTATAATATAAAAGTCCGTGAACAACTAACCTCCCACTCCAGATTTAAGCACCCTTTAACTGTTAAAATATCCTCCACTCTTCTGGGAAAGCTTTCCACTAGATTTTGGATCGTGGCTGTGGGGATTTATGATTATTCAGCTACAAGAGCCTTAGCGAGGTCAGGCACTGGTATTGGGTGAGGAAGCCTGGGGTGCAGCCAGTGTTCCAGTTCATCCCAAAGGTTTCAGGACTCTAGTTCTTCCACTCCAGGTTTGGCAAACCATATTTTGTGCACATGGGCACGGTCAAGTCAAGACAACTTCCAACTTTGTGGCAACAGTTTGGGGGAAAACCCCACATATTGCTGTGAAGTCAGGTGTCCACAAACCTCTGGACATACAGTAACAGAGGACATTGAGCTGCTTTCTCCACCATCGGTTTTTCCACCACCCTGACTAGCCAACATTCCCACAGAGACTAGTGAATGTATTAGCTGACTAGTCTATACCCCTAGCACTATGAAGTGTGGTGTATATTGTGTGTGTGTGTGTGTGTGTGTGTGTGTGTGTGATCACCTTTTTGTTTATGGTATGACAGCTCTCGACTGGTCACTCTCAACCAGCGCTTCTTAAAGTTCTTCCCTAGAGGCTTTTTACCCTGGGCTCGCTTGTGGACCTCTCTAAACACACACACACACACACACACACACAAAGTTTGTACACTGTAATCACACCAATAAGCCAGCTTGCAAAGTCTGAGAGTGTATAATGGTTTTTCACCCCTCTTTCAGCACAACCGAATCTTCTGCTCCGCTGGTGCCTTTACACACGTTGGACGAGATGTCATCTAAAAACTGGAGAGTGAGTGAGAGGACAGATGAGACATACACACATACACATACTCACAGGAGGGTAAAAGGGAGATTAGTCTTACCTTCTTTACTTTCTCTATACATTGATCTTCCTGGAATAATTTGAAGAAATCACACATGTAGGTCTCTTTGAAGCTCGACTGCAGACACACACACACACACACATGAGAATGAGGGACATGAAGATCAGAATGTTTCACAAACTGTTCGCTGATACATGGGCTATACAGTCTTGGGAAAAACAAACACCCTCAGGTATTTTTACAACATATTTAGATTTTTCCCCAAAAAGCAAACCAAGATTAACAATAACTTAATGTAGGAGAACACAATGTTCTGGATAAATTATGGCCCACTCTTCTGTACAATATTCGTTCAGTTCATTGATGTTTGAGGGCATTTGCTTATGCAGAACTCTCTTAAGATCCTGCCACGGCATCTGAATGGGGTGGAGTTCTGGACTTTGACTTGGCCATTCCAACACCTTCCTTCACCTTCCAGTGTCTTCTTTAACCGTTCATATGTCAATTTGCTGGTGTGCTTGGGATCATTGTCCTGTTGCATGACTCAAATTCAGCCCAGTTTAAGCTGCTGTACAGATGACCTCACATTTGTCTCAAGAATATTCTGGTATTTAGTGGAGGTCATCGTTGTCTCAATGACTGCAAGTTTCCCAAGTCGTTTGGCTGCAAACCAAGCCCAAATCATTACCCCTCCACCACCATTTCTGACACTTGGTATGAAGTGTTTTTGATGATACACTGTGTTTGCTCATCATGTTTGCACAGCACCATGTTTGGTGAAAAACAAACATCTCCACCTTGGTTTCATCAGTCCAAAAGATATTGGTGCAGAACCTTTAGGGTTTGTTCAGATGCAACCCAAGTCATGCTCCATATTGTTTTTGGAGAGAAGGGACTGTTTCCTAGCTACCCTTCCATGAAAGCCATACTTATTCAGTCTTTTTCTGATTGTGCTGTTATGAACATAAACATTTAAATGGTAAATGTGCACTTATATAGCGCTTTTATCCAAAGCGCTTTACATTGTGTCTCATTCACCCATTCACACACACACCAATGGTAGCAGAGCTGCCATGCAAGGCGCTAACTTGCCATCAGGAGCAACTTGAGGTTCAGTGTCTTGCCCAAGGACAGTTCGGCACGTGGAGTCACCCGGGCCGGGAATCGAACCCTACGATTAGTGGACAACCCGCTCTACCACCTGCGCCACAGCCGCCCCATTTAATGTGCTTACAGAGGCCTGTTGGTCACATGGTGTAACTCCTGGATTTTTCTTTATATATCTTAGCATTAAATGGTCTGCCCTTGGAGTGAATTTGCTGGGACGTCCACTCCTGGGAAGATTGGCAAGTGTCTTAAAGGCGGTCCATTTGTAAACAATCCTTCTCAGTGTAGAATGGTGAATTTCAAATGGTTTGGAGATGGCTTTATAACCCTTCCCAGACTGATGAGCAGGAACAATTGCTTCTCTGAGGTCATGGCTGATGTCTTTTCTTCTTGGCATGATGTAGACACACGAGAGTGGTCCAGAACACCAGACTGACAAATGTTCTGCTTTTATTGAGGTAATCACACTTCTTGATGATGTATTAATCTTGCGCATTTCATTAGTAACACATGACTACTAATTTCTCTCTTAATGATTGTCCAAGTAGGAATGGTGTACTTATTTTCCCACCTGGTTTCTGAATGTTGGTTTACTTTTTGGGGAAAAATGACACATAATGAATAAATATGTTGTTTTTTGTTGACACCTGAGGTTATTTATTTGTTTATAGAAGTCAGTGAGGACCACCCAAGTATTATTTAGGTGGTAATAAATAAAACCAGAAGTGAACGTGGGAGAACTTTCTTTTTCCCCATGACTGTCTATCTCATTTCCCATGTCCTACTTCTAACGCAGTATTTCAGGAGACCCTTACAGGAGAAGCCTAGTTTAGTACCTTGCTAAACTAATCAGTGACCTAACTAATCAGTCACATTAAACACACCATGGGCCGGGGCACATCAGTTTCTACCAATCTGGTCATTGCCAATTCTCACCATAAGCTAATTGTCCATTATCGCATGACAGCTATCAACCAGGGAGAAGGAGGTCTAACAAGTGCTGCCACTGCTTCTTTTTAACTTGCTGATTATGCAATATGAAAGGGCAGCTGATCATGCTCAGAGTTGATGCTAACTGGCCATATCTATATCCATGGGCTCACAGACACCCATGACACCCCAGACACTTCCCGACAACAGCGTGAACACTTTTCTGTTGTGCTACTCTTATTAATGCCCCACAATTATGAGGAAATGCATCATGGACAGAGTTCACCGTCCAAGGAATTTCTTGACCAAAATCATAAGCAGCATCTGGACTGTCCATCAACTGTTTTTGTCTCTTTCTGAGGTCCTCAGAAATCTCCACTGTTCATGACTTCCACAAACATGTGTTGCGAAAACACCTGACTCTAATTTCAGAAAGAGGTTCAACATACTTTTGCCACTCACAGACATGTAATATCCGATCACTTTCCTCAATAAATAAATGACCAAGTATAATATTTATGCTTCATCTGTTTCATTGGATTCCCTTTGTCGAACGTTTTGGACTTGCGCGAGAATCTGACCATGTTTTAAGTCATATTTATGCAGAAATCTAGAAAATTCGAAACTTTCAAGCAGCACTCGACATGTGTGCTGTGAGGTGCAGATGGACCGGTGTGGACTGAAGGATGTTTGTGCGTGTGTTTACCAGTTTGTTTTTAGACAGGCTGCTCCAACTGCCCAAAGTCTGGATGGTTTTAGAGATGAGTGTGAGAGTTCGGGAAACTTCTGGATCCTTCTCGAGAGAGAGAGAGAGAGAGAGAGATAGAGAGAGAGAGCAGCAAAACGTTAACCCATGGGGAGTTCATGAGAAGAGAAACCAGACTGGGAAATCGAAACAGACATGCAGCAGAAGAAATTTGTCAGAATAAGTGTGGGGACGAATGTTGTGTCTCTGGTTATTCTCAAGTACTAACCAACTGAAGTGCAAGAGGTGTAAATTGGCAGAAAAAGCATATATTATAGGAGGATTATCTAGAAAAACTGACGCAACACCTTGAGACATCAACCGAATTTTGACTTTGAAGCCATGCCACACTACTCAGATTTAAAAACTCGATGTCTAGTGTATGTTTATGTGCACGTGCATGTGTGCAAACTCACTGGATGGTGTGGCCGGAGCTGGAAAGTGTGTGGAGAGAGCACAGCTACAGCAAAAAACCTCAGGAACACAAAACTGCTCACAGCAGAATACTGAACATGAGGATCACCTACATAGAAACGGAGACAGTGAAATTGAGTGTGTGTGTGTGTGTGTGTGTGTGTGTGAGATTGGGGGTGTGGGGGTGTTGGGGCAATGAAACAAAGAGCGAGAGACAAACATTATAAAGGCTGTTTATTATACGTGTGTTATTATTGTTATTATTATTATTATTATTATTACTATAATATATAAACCTTACAATGATTATGGCAATACTGCATGAAAATAGGTGAGTAGTGCCCCCAAATGGTTCCTAGGGAACACTGCAGATGCACTTTTTGGGTCTTATTGGCTATATTTAATATTCGGAGTGGGCGATATGACATACATATATTACAATACCTGAAGACATTCATATGATACACCACTGCTATGACACACAAAGCTGTTAGCCAAATCAGCAGTGTTGCATTTAAAATCGATCAATCAATAAAAACGTTTGTCTACTAAAATAAATGACTTTAAATGGAGAATCAAAACAGTTTGATCGTTTTAATGAAATAAAGTCAATAAAGTGAATTGTGATATAATTTATTACAATATTAATATTATATAGTCTACTGCCCAGTCCTATTCATTATACTGTATGTTTTTGTAGGGGGTTGTCTAAAGTACAGAGGCAAGAAAAAGTATGTGAACCCTTTGGAATTTAATGGTTTTCTGAATAAATTTGTCATAAAATGTGATCTGATCTTCATCTGAGTCAGGGGTATTGACCAATACAATGTGTCTAATATAATAACACATAAAAAATTCTGATCTTTTATGTCTTTATTGAGAACAACCAAAAAAACTTCAAAGTGCTTGTGGAAAAAGTATGTGAACCCTTGAGTTAATGACCTCAAAAAAGCTCACTGGAGTCAGGTTTCTGCACACCTGGAGTCTGGTTAAGAAAATGAGTGTGGAGGTGTTGACTACAGCGACTTTGACTGATAAAAACCCCTCAAATTTTTGGAGTTTGCACAAGAAGCACACGCTTATGTGAGCCATGCCTTCGCCAAAAAGAGCTTACAGAGGATCTACGATCAAGAATAGTTGATTTACAAAAAGCTGGCAAGGGTCACAAAGTGATTTCAAAGACTTTAGAAATTCACCAGTCTACAGTTAGGCAAACATTCTACACATGGAGACACTGTGGGACTGTTGCTACTCTACCAAGTAGGCGCCCAGTCAAAATGACACCAAGAACACATCGAAGACTCATCAATGAGGTAAAGAAACAGCCCCGAATGACAGCCAAAGATTTGAAGTCATCATTGGAACTGGCTAACATCTCTGTACATGAGTCTACAATATGTAAAACACTGAACAAGCAGGGTATCTACGGCAGGACACCGCGAAGGAAGCCACTGCTTACTAAAAAGAACATTGCTGCACTCCTGAAGTTTGTAAAAGAGCACATCGACACTCCACAGCGGTACGGGCAAAATGTTCTGTGGACTGATGAAACTAAGATTGAACTATTTGGAGAAACCACACAGCACTACATCTGGCGTAGAAAGGGCATATCATCATGAAACATCATCACAACCGTAAAGTATGGTGGAGGAAACAACATGATTTGGGTCTGCTTTGCTGCATCAGGGCCTGGCCAGCTTACAATCATTGAGGGGAAGATGAATTCCCAAGGATATCAGACAATTCTTCAGGATAATGTGAGGACAACGGGACAACGACACAAAACACCGGAGCGAGTCCACAACAGAATGGCTTCAGAAAAACAAAATCCACCTTTTGGAGTGGAGTCAGATCCCAGACCTGAACCCAATACAGATGCTATAGAATGACTTGAAGAAAGCCATACACATGAGACGTCCAAAGAATATGACCGAGCTAAAAGCAGTTCTGCAGGAAGAATGGGCTAAAATTCCTCCTGAATGATGTGCAGGTCTGATCCACAGCGCTACAGGGAGCGCGCTGGTTGAGGTTATTGCTGCGGGGGAAGGTCAACCAGTTATTAATTCTAAGGGTTCACTTTCTTTTTCCACTGCCATTTTGAATCTTAAATGAGTGTGTTCAATTACGACATGAGGGATCAGAATTTATTTCGTGGTATTATTTTAGGCACATCATATTTGTCAATACCCCTGACTCAGATGAAGATCAGATCACATTTTATGATTAAATTTATTCAGAAAACCATGAAATTCAAAAAGGTTCACATACTTTTTCTTGCCACTGTATATTATATTATATACATTCATTCATTCCCTCTACATGTGTGTGTGTGTGAGACTCACTGGGAAAGCGGCGAGAGGCGAGCTGACGTAGGGATCGGAACACGTCACACATCAGAGGCGGACAACTCGCACTTGACTCCGTAATGGATGAGAACACCTTCTGAACATAGATCTGCAGGTTCTCCTACACACACACAGGGTTTAATGAAACCACAAATCGCAGGTTAAACTAATAAAGTGTGAATGTAAGAGTGTGAGGGTGTGCAAGTGCTGACCTTGTTGACCTCAACGTTATCTCCCTCCTTCAGTTTGATTGGATCGATTTCACATGTTTTACTGGATTCACAAATCTGGAAAAACAAAAGGAAAAAAAAAAAAAATAGAGAAGAATATATAATCAGATGGAGTGTATTCGAGTAAGTCTTATGCAAAGGCAGCACCCCCCAGTGGCTATTACCTCATCCAGCACAGGCTTCAGCGTGATGTTCAGATAATTTCGTCCAACCATCTTCATCATATCATCGATACAGCGGGTGGCCAGAGAATTCCCACGAAATATGGTGTTCGCCTCTCTGCACATGGAAAGACACAGGGAGAGACTATGGGTATCACATGCACCTCCCTAAATTATTAATTTATACACGTCATAGAATAGCAGTGTACCAGGGTTTGATGCACAGATCCCATGCAGTGTAAGATATAGATTTATGAGGCAGTTCATCATATGGTCACATGACCATTTGTCACTAAAACTAATAAAACTGGTTGCATACTTGGTTCCATTCATATGCTCCTGAATATCCTAACTAGGGTTATCAATGTTTGTACTAAATCTATCCAAATTAAGATCAGCTACACTGTGTCTTGTATTGTACTTGTGCCTCTCACTATTCATTGGAGGAAAAAATATCATTTGCCAGATAATTTGGAGCCTTATTTTATACACTGTAAATTAGAGCGACGCAATTAATTGAATATCTATCTCTATTACGATTTTGACTGCCCACGATTACATGAACATGATCAACCGCGACACCGAGTTTAAAGTTCATCCTCCGCTCAGAGGAAACGCAGCTGCAGATCAAATCAAGCGCTTCCTGAACGTACAGCCAATTACGACAGAGTAGCAGAGATGATGTCATTTTGTAATGCCAAAACCCGGAAACGAGTTGGCATTTTAGCGCTTCTGGTTCCATCGTCCCGAAGTCTATAGGTTTTTGAATGGGATTTTGGTTAAAAGCCTGCGGTGAACACAAGCTCAAAATATTTCCACGTTTTATTCTACGAGATAAAATACACCAGTAATACCCCGCTCGTGCGTTTTTAAAAGCTTTTACGTATATTGAAAAAGGCGGTTGTTAACAAGTTGCTAAATGAGATTTCAGACGTTGGTCGGGACGTTAAACGTCATCACACCAAACAGGAAAAGTCTTAGATAAACTGGTTCAGGTGTGGCTGAAGATTCATCCACAGAGTAAATCCGTCTTATGGGAAATAATTTTTGCGCTGTGTAAATGAGGGGTGTGGAAAGGGGGAGGGGCGGAAGGGGGGGTGGTCGTTTTCTTTGGTTGCTTTTTTTTTGGGGCTGTTTTGTTTTTTAATTTTTGTGTTTTTGAAGAGAAAAGGGTTAAACTTTTTGATCCTGGAGTTTTTTTTGCATAAAAAGTTGGGGGGAGGGGGAAAACGGGGGGCGGACAAACACATCCCCTGCATCACCCGCTCTTTGGAGTGTCTGCGTCTCTCCCCTGTGAACACTATTTTACGCTGCACTGCTTTCATTTTTTTTTTGGTTGTGGTTTTTTTTTGTATCCTATTTTGTGGTAAAAGTTTTTTGGGTAAAATATGCTAAGACCGCTATCAGAAAATCCACAAAGAAGTTAAGGGTTGTTTAATTTAATAAAAATCCCTAAAATATTTCTCTTTTCCCTCTTTTGGCCAACACTCTACTTTAAATTTTTCATAATTATATTTTCATATAAAAAATCTCTTAAAACCCCACTTAAGTTGAGCGGGCGGTTGGTCCAACCAAGCGTGTGGGGATACACACAACCCTCTATTTTACCAACACTTTAACCACTGCAGGGTTGAAAAAAAGTGTTTTAAATTAGAAGTTGTGGGAAGTTTGGTGAGGGGGGGGTGGGGGGGGTGTGGGTGGGGGGGGGGTGGGTGGAAAATGGCGGGTTGGCTTTTATTTTTGGGGGTGTTGATTTTAGTTTTTAATTTTTTTGTTTTTATATGGGGGTGAGAAGGATGGAGGGGAAAGCGTGGTGGATTGTTTGGTGATGTTTGTTATTCTGGGGATTATTTTGGGCAAACCCAAAAAAAAACCATTTGAGGGTGTTTTGGGTGTTGGCAGAAGAGGGAGAGTGGGGTCGTGTTTGCGCCGCACGTAAATGATGCCTACTTTGCTGTTGGTGTTTTTTGTAGGTTTTGGGGGGGGTTTGTCCTGTGTTTGGTGCCTTTGAAAAGTGGCACCCTTTAAGATTTTTTTATTTTTTTTATATTTTTTGATTTTATATAGTTAGGGGTATAAAATGTAGGGGAAAAAGTAGGGGTTAGGTATATTAAATGGGGTAGTTATAAAAAAAAAGAAGAAGGGCCCGAAAAAAAAAATAAAAGAGAAGGAAAAAAAAAAAAAAAAAAGGGGGGGGGGGGGGTTTGGTTAAAAAAAAGGGGGAGTGTTAAAAAAAAGGGGTGTATATAAAAAAAAAAAAAAATGCGTAAAAAAAAAAAAAAAAAAAAATAGGGTGGATAATATTGGCCAAAAATTAATAGAATTTTTGATAAATGAGGAAAAAAATTTTTTAAGGTAAGAATATAAAAATTTTTGATATAAAGATATAAAGAAAAAAAACAAAAAAAACCAACATAAAACAAAAAAAGAAAGGAGAGGAGGGAGGTGAAAAAAGGAAAGGTAAAAGAAAATGGGGGAGGTAGGGGAGGTGGGGAATTGGAAATAAAAAAACCAACAAAAATAGTAATTTAAAAATTTAAGGAGTGTAGAAGGCGCAAAAATATAAACATTTTTTTTTTGCTACAAATGTTGAGTTTCAGAGCAGACGGATAGCTTCAAATCCCAGCACTGCCAAACTGCTACAGTTGGGTCATTGAGCAAGACCCTTAACTTTAAGCTAAATTGTATCCTGCATCAATTTTAAAGGTGCCATTTTTCTTTTTAAAGCACCACCCAAATGAGCGACTGTACTGGATTATGTGTTATTTTACACTATGTAAGATATTACAGTACTTAACCGTAAATATGCTTTTACAGATGGACATTGCTGGTAACCCTGTTGCCAGTAAATTACTGTAAAATTTACATTAAATGATTTACAGTGCAATTGTAATTGCATTGGTGCTTGAAAGTTTGTGAACCCTTTAGAATTTTCTATATTTCTGCATAAATAGGACCTCAAACTTCACAGAGAATCCAATTAAACCAACGAGACGAAAACATATTATACTTGTTCATTTACTTATTGAGGAAAATGATCCAATATTACAATAAATGATCCGATATTGCCATTTAATATCTGTGAGTGACAAAAGTATGTGAACCTCTGCTTTCAGTATCTGGTGTGACCCCCTTTGTGCAGCAATAACTGCAACTAAACCTTTCCGGTAACTGTTGATCAGTCCTGCACATCAGCTTGGAGGAATCTTAGCTCATTCCTCAGTACAGATCAGCTTCAACTCTGGGATGTTGGTGGGTTTCCTCACATGAACTGCTTGCTTCAGGTCCTTCTACAACATTTCCATTGGATTAAGGTCAGGACTCTGACTTAGCCATTCCAAAACATGAACTTTATTCTTCTTTAACCGTTCTTTGGTAGAACGACTTGTGTGCTCAGGGTCATTGTCCTGCTGCATGCCCCACTTTCTCTTCAGATTCAGATCAAAGATTCAGATTTATAATTCACCGGTATAATTGAGAATTCATTGTTCCATCGATGATGGTAAGACGTCCGAGCACAGATGCAGCAAAACAGGCCCAAATCATGATACCACCACCAGCATGTTTCACAGATGGGATACGGTTCTTATGCTGGAATGCAGGGATTCCTTTCTCCAAACATAACGCATAATTTCAGTCTCCTCCATCCACAAAACATTTTTCCAACAGCCTTCTGGCTTCTCCACGTGATCTTTAACAAACTGCAGATGGGCAGTAATGTGGGGTTTTTTGTTGGAGAGCGGTGGCTTTCTCGTTGCAACCCAGCCATGCACACCATTGTTGTTCAGTGTTCTCCTGATGGTGGACTCATGTACATTAACATTAACCAGTGTGAGAGAGGGCTTTATGGATTTAGCTTAAAGTTACCCTGGATTCCTTTGTGACCTCATGGAATGTTACATGTCTTGCTCTTGGGGAGATCTTTGTTGGTCTCCACTCCTGGGGACGGTAACAATGGTCTTAAATTTCCTGTACACAATCTGTCTGACTGTGGATTGGTGGAGTTCAGACTCTTTAGAGATGGTTTTCTAACCTCTTCCAGCATGATGGGCATCAACAACTCTTTTTCTGAGATCCCCTTAAAAATCTTCTTTGTTCGTGCCATGATACGCTTCCACAAACATGTGTTGTGCAGATCAGACTCTGATAGATCCCTGTTCTTTAAATAAAACAGAGCACTCACTCACACCTGATCGTCATCCCCCTGACTGACAGACCTGACTCTAATTTCACCTTCAAATTAACTGCTAATCCTAGAGGTTCACATACTTTTGCCAATATTGGATCATTTTCCTCAATTAATAAATGACCAAGTATAATATTTTTGTGGCATTTGTTTAATTGGAGTCTCTTTTGTGTACTTTTCTGATGATGTTTTAAGTCATATTTACACAGAAATATAGAAAATTCCAATTGAAAAACTTTCAAGCACCACTGAATATATTACCTAAAAAAGAATAGGCAGTCTGTGTGTGTGTGTGTGTGTGTGTGTGTGAGAGAGAGAGAGACTCACTGTGTGTTCTCCAGCTCTAAGGCAGCAATAGCCGTGAGAAAAGGCAGCAGTCTGTTGTGATACAGTAAAAGTCGCACTAAAGGCAGCGAGGCTTCGGATCGATCTCTACACACGTCACCCAGAATATGAGCAGCAGATGCTGAGATTGGCTACACACAACAAATAAGAGAGAGTGAGACAGAGAGAGATCATCTAAGTGCTAACTTTTGAAAAGGCATGGAGCAAGATATTTTTTTTTAAAGAAGATAAGATCCTTCAAATACAGAGTAGATGACTCCTTCTGCTGTCAAGAACAGGCTTTAAAGACAGACTTGATCTAATCTATTCTGTCCGTCAGTCTTTCTACTTAACGTAGCAGGTGTGCCGTGTGTGTGTGTGTGTGTGTGTGTGTGTGTGTGTGTGTGTGTGTTACCTGTACATCGGGTGATTTGAGTAGTAGGTTTCTCAGGTTGATGTAGCTGTTTGGCGGCAGCACGTTGTCCTCAGTGTAACACACATTCAAACGCAAAGAGCCGAGATCATCAGGCTTACACTTCACACCATTACCTCTGGGCAGGAGGAGATACCTGCATGCATGCACACACACACACACACACACACACACACTTCATTATTATTTTCATCAATCCATTTACTCAACAAGTAAAGCATTCAGCTGCTCTTATCCTTCCAGCCAATCAGAGAACAGCTACTCTTTATCCTTCCAGCCAATCAGAGAACAGCTACTCTTTATCCTTCCAGCCAATCAGAGAACAGCTACTCTTTATCCTTCCAGCCAATCAGAGAACAGCTACTCTTTATCCTTCCAGCCAATCAGAGAACAGCTACTCTTTATCCTTCCAGCCAATCAGAGAACAGCTACTCTTTATCCTTCCAGCCAATCAGAGAACAGCTACTCTTTATCCTTCCAGCCAATCAGAGAACAGCTACTCTTTATCCTTCCAGCCAATGAAAGATCAGCTCTTTAAGTTTGTTTCAGTTTGTGTGCACCATTTGTGCCATTTTTAAAGATACCAAACATCTTCAATTACAGCTTCACTGCAGTGCACCCACTCCTTTCCTTGAATCTTGGATAACTGCAGCGTGCTGAACGTTTTCCTTTTATTTGGCTCCCTACCACAACACCTGCATAAATTAGAGCCACTTTCATGTAAATTCGATGTATGTGGGGATACCACTGAAAACGGTTCATCCTTTTAGCTGGTTTTGACGCTGTAGCACAATTACACGAATCAGATGCAGATTAGTTTGCACGTCATTCTGTGCACTCAACTTCAATGAATGCAGGCCAATGAGAGTACAGCTGCTTTTATTTGAGAGCCAATTGGCTTTCAGCACACACACACACACACACACACACACAGAGAGAGACAGAAGGCGCAACTTTTATATTCTGAATCAGCAGCAGAAACGAAACAGTTTGCTTTGGAGTGTGTGTGTGTGTGTGTGTGTGTGTGTGTGTTCTCTGCTGTCCCCTTACAGAAGCTTAACCATGCACTAGACTCAATAGCCTCATTCAAAACATGTAGATCAGTATCAACAAGTTCCCTTATCTGTCTCTTGCTCTCTCAAACACACACACACACACACACACACACACACTCACACACACACACACACACACACACACACACACACACAGAATATTTACAAAACACTACCAGCAGGACTCTATGTTTAAAGTGGCTTGAGGACACAGAGGACATAAGCCGGAAGAGTCGGCTCCAACACACACGCACGCACGCACACGTACACACACACACACACACACACACACACACACACACACACACACTAATATTCTGCCCATTCAAAGAGTGTAGAGCTGAATCCGGATGATTGGACAGATAAGCTGAGAGCTGACTGGCTGGGCAGATAAGAGCAGCTGTGTGCTGATTGGCTTTTATCGTACAACTCCATCTGGTCATGAGCACTGCTCACTCATTACCACTCTGTACTGCCAGCCCATATTCCATAGTGTGACTGTGTGTGCGCGCGCACGTGTGTGTTTGTGTGTGTACTTACCAAGCTTTGTGTATGTGGTCATTTCTCAGGATTTTTACGGAGACTCTTGTTTCACCCAGAAACACATCCTGAGCCAGATTCCCATTATTCCATAACTCCACCCTGCGAGACAAACAGAGAGACAGACAGAGTGAGAAAAAGAAACAGAGAACATGAGTGGGGGGGGACGTTGGAGAAATCCTAAAACTTGCAGGACAACCCACTGATAAAATGGAAACCTTTTTGGCTATCGAACACATGACTACGTTAGTTTGGTGTCACTAGCCAACGGGAGGCACAACTAAGCTATAACTGTATGGGTTTGGCTGCTACAAAGCCATGCAAATACATTATCTGTCCTTATGCCCTGCACATAAACCGGAACTCCTATAAACATTTACACACCTTGTTTTCCTGCTCAGCATCAGAGGATGTTGCTGTTTCACTTTCAACCCCTTTACTTGTTTAAAAAAATGTCATAAATAAAAAAACTGGTGACTGTGAGCTAGCGTTTGGCAGAATAGAGACACTGTCAGCCAATAAGACGAGAGCATTAATATGTATTTTCCTGTAAACCCTGTCTGATTGGTCTCTCCTCCGTTCACTGAAGATATAAAATAACAACAGCGCCGTCTTCTTTTACTGATGTTCAGTTACATAGTGACGAACCGCTCCAAGTGGAGAATTACAGCCCCTAATGCCCTAACCGTAATTTTACGCTCAGTAAGGAAACCGTTTGCCCCACCCAAATCCTCCCTCAACCCCATCCCACTCAAAGAGCGATTTGGGACGAGTAAGGACACACACTTGTTAGAGAGAGAGAGAGAGAGAGAGAGAGAGAGAGAGAGAAAGAGAAATCTGTTCTCTACCCTCATAGTTGAACACTAACTGGTTATACTGGATTTCGGTGCAGATTTTGCTTTAGCTACTACACAGACACAGATGTAACACGGTCACTGTTACTGCCCTCTAGTGGACAGCTGTCTAACTCTGACCAAGCAGAGGCGATTAGCTGGAAGTGTGACTAATGTTCAGTTCTTTTCCAAACAAAACAGGTGCATGTCCATGCGTTCTCTATGTGACTGCAAGCACCGATCTACTGCACGTGTCTGTCTTACCCAGAGAGCGCCACGTTCTCTCATTCTGACTTGTGATTTGAAATGAAATGATTTTAGTCGGCGTGTTAGTATCTCAACATCTCCGATCAACACGATGTGCAAAAAAACGTCCGAAGGAGCAGATCTCCGGGTCGTCGGGGATGTCTGTGCTGCAACGAGTCTAATCATCCTTGTTAGTCGTTCGTATGCCTTGAACATCCCTTAAAACATCAAGGTATTTCAGCCATGTGACCTTCACCTCGTCTGGATCAGTATCAACCCCTAATAAGTTACTATTAGAGTCATGATTCTGATCTAAAGCCGACAAACAGTGAATCGCTCCTTCTTGAGATATCGACCTAGTGGAGGAGACATCGTAAATGATCAATAAAGCTATTCGGATTTCTCTCTCTGTTGCGTTCTCCTCTTCATTAAGTCACTGTTCGAATATTAGCGCCGTCAATTTGAACGTGATCGCCATTTCTGATGGAAACAAAATGACTATATTTATTTGTGTAACATGTTACGTTAGCTATTTACAAACTGGTCATGGTACTCAGTATTAGTATTATAAGTACAATAGGTGTTCATTAAGTGTTTCCATATAGCTAATTACCTCAGGAACCTCATCATGAGTTGGTCAAAATGATTGCCGTTTATTGTAATATTGTTATAGGGGCAGTTAAGGCTCTGGGTTACTGATCGGACGGTCGGGGGTTCAAGCCCCAGCATCGCAAAGCTGCCACTGTTGGGCCCTAGAGCAAGGCCCTTAACTCTCTCTGCTCCTAGGACGCTGTATCATGGCTGACCCTGCGCTCTGACCCCTGACCTCTGAAGAATTTCACTGTGTAATGTACATGTGATTAATAAAGACTCATTATAAATGTGGAGCATTGTTACTGGCGATAATATGTTGTTTATCTGACTCAGGGATGAATAAGAGATCATTAAGTTGACTCACTAAATAAAAAGCTAACTAACTGGCCAACAACGATACCGTCATTTCTTCGAGGAGAAATGTTTTACGTCACGACTTCATGAAAACGTTGCCACGGTCACTTGTAGGCATTGCTAACAACTGTTTAATTCCATCGAGAGAAAAGAGATGAAAAGAGCTCACTTGATCTCCAGCTTCTCGATGTCCTCATCCTCTAAATGGAAGTTCTTCCTGTTGTAGTTGCTTGGCCTGGAAACCTGCGTGCGCACACAAACACAGCTCCGTGCGTTGGTCACCGGTGTAATTAGAATGAGTGTGCATTTAGCAAAGCTGCCGATTTGCAAGCCGCCGTGTGTCTCCCATCACGACGACGTCAGCTGGCAGCTGGAAGTCACTCTTAGCGACATTCAGAGTGCGTCAGTGGGAACGTTTTACAGTCTCCTCTGAAATCTTTTCAACTGTGTAACATTTCATTTAAACAAATCGAACAAATTCTCTGCCCTGGGTTGGACTCACAGAAACCGGGGGAAAGAGGAAAAAGAAGTCGTTCATAATAAAAGTGGATGCAGGGGCTGGGGGAAAATACTGTATTAAAGTGCACCTATTATGGTTTTTCAAACATTACCTTTCATGTAGTGCGTTATAGAGCTGTTGGTGAACGTAAAAAGTCTACCAAGTTTCAAAATTCAAACGTACACGACAAAGAGTTATTGACTCTTAAAAGAAGGAACCGATTCTGAACAGCTGAAACGAATCGTTAGTAATTCCAGACTTTACTTCCTGTACTAACCGACATAGGTTTGTAATAAAAAGCCCCGCCTCTGGTCTTCATTGGCTGCTCGCTGACAGCGGTAGACCAATCACAACAGACTGGGACAGCTGACCAATCAGAGCAGAGTATGCTCTCTGAAAGGAGGAGTTTAGAGTGAATCCTTTAGAACGGATCATTTAACGAGTCGTTCGTGACCCCTGGGGGGAAAGTGATGCTGCAGTTTAAATTATGAGCACAGTGAAGTGTTTTTTTGACCTTGGATGCATGTAAATCTATTGTATGAGACCTTTAAGACTAAATTAAACACGTTTCAAAACCATAATAGGTGCGCTTTAAGACACATCGATTATTATACTTCATGGCAACACTGTATGTCTGTTTACCTCAAAGTAAATGGTCTCATCAAAGTGAGGGTCGCTGGTTTTCTTCTTCACCTTTGTCTTCCTCTGATCTGCCCTGCATACACATTAACAGAAAGAGAGAGAGAGAGAGAGAGAGAGAGAGAGAGAGAGAAAGGGAGGGAGGGAGGTGAATTGAGACTGTAATGTAGGCCATGTCATGTATTGAGGCTTTATTTACCACACGTCTGTTACAGCTTTCCGCAAGCTTTAGATAAAAACTTCCTGTACAGTTTCCATAAACACACACGCACCAGAGTAACTGGCATTAACTGTGTGTGTGTGTGTGTGTGTGTGTGTGTTATGGAAAGTCTCATCTCTGTCTTTATTGAGTGTAAACAGGGCAGCAAGAAGGAGACATCATCGGTCACCTTCTGCTCGGGTGTGTGTCTGCTTGGGTGTAGTGATATGACTAATTCCTGCTACAAAAGGTGTAGTGACATTTAATACAGTAGTATGCAGTTGGAGACACAGAATTTGTATTCAGGACCCGTGATTGCTCCCTATTACAAACGTGTTATGAAAATAAAATAACTAGATAAACGGTCACTCTGCTGTAATCTCTGTGTGTGTGTACTGGAGATCAGGCACATCCTCACAGGTGTTACGTGCAGCTAGCGGCCTCCAGCTAACTAGCTAGCCAAATATATAGTGTAGAGATGTAGTCTTTGTATATTTTTTTATTTTCTATTCCATGTGTTTTGTTCTCCAGCCTATCAAAAGCGTTCAGCATGAACACACTAGCTAAACAAATCACCTACAGGGGCACCTCAAATAATTTGAATATCGTGGATAAAAAAGTTCATTTTTCCCCCAATAATTTAAGTTTCATATATTCTAGATTCATTACACATAAACTGAAATACTTCAAGCCATTTTTTTTGTTTTTGTTTTAATCTTGATGATTATGGCTTACAGCTAGCTCACGGAAATCAAAAATCCAGTATCTCAAAATATTAGAAAAATACACTACACTAAATGGCCATATACAATCCTAGTACCTTGTGCTAACAATACCAAACAATGACCTGAGGCTTCGTACTGACGCATACGAGTTACCCATTTTTAATTTTACTTGATCTCGGCACGGCATTTGACTCAGAGGATCTCAAGATGCTTATCCATCATCTTGAAATTTGGGTAGGTGTCTCGGAGACAGATTTAGAAGGGAGGAAGTCGTATTTGGTGGCTGGAGAGTCTCTTGATTCTTCTGAAAATTATTCAGGAAAAACGTTTTGCTAAGATCCACACGGTTCTATTCACTGGAATCTCATGTGGAATTCACACACATGATTAACAACTAGACAAAAATGGATTTCCAACAATGATAGATTAGCAGCATGATCTGTATTTATTACAATGCAAGATAGTGACCTACACAGAGAAGGCGGTGAGAGAGATATAGAGGGAAAAAGGGAATATGACACAAAGTATAACATGCTGACCAACAGGATTCTTTCGTTTAAAGTAAATAACGGAAAAATGTTAAGTAATCGTTCCAATTCACGGAAATGAAAATACTGGGAGCAAGCTCAAATATTCTTCAGTATGCTGCAGGATGTTGTTTTATGCATCTTATGGCTGAAATCCAAGATAGAAGTGGAAAAAATCAATATAGTTTGGGAAAAATATTTACAAATTATTTACAATTCATATGTGGAAACGATTCCTCGCGCTCCCTGAACCACTCTTTCACAAGTGAAGCCCAATGAATATTGGTGTTGTCATACTGGAATATGCCTGTGCCGTCAGGGAAGAAAAAAATCCATTGATGGCATAACCTGGACATTCAGCACATTCAGGTACTCAGCTGACTTCATTTTTATTGACGCATAATGTTGCTGGGCCTAGATCTGACCAACTAAAGCAACCCCTGACCATAACACTGCCTCCAGAAGCTTGTACAGTAGGCACTATGCATGATGGATGCATCGCTTCACGCGCTTCCCTTCTTACCCTTATCCAACCATTGCTTGACAATAGGATAAATCTGGACTCATCAGACCCCATGGCTTTTTTCTAGTCTATTCCACAGTCTGATCATGATCATTCAAGATTTTCATTCATTTTTCAGACCACATTTCCTCCTTAAATTGGTCAGTTCACCACTCTCCTTCCATGATTTAATAATGTGTTGGACAGTTCTTAACCCAATTTCAGCAATCTCCTTAGTTGTTTTCTCTGCTTGATGCGGGCCAACAATTTGCCCCTTCTGAAACACAGTAACACGGGATCTGCCTTCCGACATGCTTGTTTAAGAAATGAGAAGCTACACACTGCATCACTGAGGGTTAAAAGAATCGTTTCCAGCTGAAACATCTTCATCAGTGCGGTAATGATCAAATCATAGACGCTCATGTATTTGTTTATTCAGATCCAAACAGCGACGCAATGTACATGCCTTCACTTGGTATGTCGCTAGTACACCATACAGACTCATTCCTGAGGATTCTGAGGAAGTGATGCGCCAAATTACTGTAGTAAACACATCGCTAACAGCAAGTGTAAATCAGCCTTAAGCACACCGCCAAAGCTACTGTACAATGGAGTGGTTGAAAGCCCAGACCTCAACCTGACCGAAAATCTGTGGCAAGACATGAAACGTGCGGTTTACTAATGATATCCATACAGTCAGACAGAGCTTCAGGAGTTTTGCCAAGAAGAATGAGTAAAAATATCAGGATCCTGATGTGCAGTGCAGATCGAGACATATCCCAGAAAATATTACTGGCTGTAATTGCAGCCAGCGGCCGTTCTACCAACTACTGACCCAGGGCGAATACCAATACTCTGCTGTTCATGTTTAATGTATTTTGCACCTTCAAATGTTACACATGCTGCGTAAACTACGTGGTAAAAACGGCAATTAAGTTCATTTAAATTCCAAGAGGTAAACTTTAAAAATAAATAAATAAATAAATGTTTAGAACAGTGCATGAATACATATGCAATATTCATAAATATTCCTTTAAAGTAAAAAAAAAAAAAGTATTTTACTGTATTTTCCCGTATATACAGCACTGTGCAAAAGTTTTAAGCACATGCAAAGCAATGCTGTAGAACAAAGATGCTTTCAGAATAGTGACATTATGTTCCTACATTTAAAAAAATACCGTAAAGAGCAGTAAGCAGTAGTAAATGAAACAAAGGCAATATTTGATGTGACAAAAAAAAAATTGAAATAGTAGTCTCTAGTAGAATGAGTGCAGTTTTATAAGGAAATGAGCTGTAAGTTTTATTGAGCATCTTGCAGAACCAGCCACAGTTCTTCTGGAGACTTTGACGGTCGCACTTGCTTCTTATTTTTGCAGCAAACTTCAGCAGCCTTCACTGTGTTTTTTGTCTGAAAAGCGTGCGTCTCTTATGTAATATGCTGCTTTCTTTACTAAAATACAAACACTGTTCTGTAACATTTAATTCTGTGCTGGAAACATGTTTGGGAATCTAAAAACTTTGTTGTACTGACTCGATAATGTAGAAGTCATAAAATAAAAAGACCTATAACAAGGTTTGTACTATAATGTTTGCATAGTAGTGTGTGTGTGTGTGTGTGTGTGTGTGTGTGTAAATTACCTTGCAGGGCCGATGAGCGTTACCGAAGCGTAAGAGTCGCAGGCCTGCCCACTGATTAACGGTAAACCCTGGCACTCGATTATCCTACAAACACACACACACACACACACACACACACACACACACAGAGTAGGTGTTATTACACAATCGTTATCTAAGCCTGGTAATCTGTGCCATTTTATAATCTGTGATAAAGAGGTGTGAATAATGTATGATATCACTTCCTGTAAGCTGTGTGTGTTTTAATGTTTGAATAAAGGAAAGAGAAATAGACAGACAGACAAAGGGAGACATAAAGAAACAGACAGAGAAAGACGGAGAGAGATATTGAGATTGAAAGATAAAAGACAGTCTGTTTGTGTGTGTGTGTGTGTGTGTGTGTGTGTGTGTGTGGGGGTTACAGTGAAGCTAAAACAGAAGCACAATTGCAGCAGGAGGAGAGCAAGTCAGACTTCCTGTTTTGGTGGCATCACTTCCTCTTTCATTACGCGAGCTCTCTCACACACATGCTGACTCACCTGACCTGCAGGCGCGAAGAGGGAGGCCCGTTATCTGTGATCACTTCATTAAGCTTCATCTCTAGATGAACCTTCCCCTTGAAAACGAAAACACACACACACACACACACACACACACACACACACACACACGTTGAATCACATCTTAGTACTGTAGTTGAATAATGATGTGTGTTGTATTCATGTTACTCCTTAACCTCATATACACACATGCAGTGATAAACCTATCGTATATAAACTACGTAACATTACCAGCATGCCATGTGTCTATAATGTGTGTGAAAGATCGTTCTAACCAGGCAGAGAGACAAGGCGGCAGTGGCACAATTCATTTTACAACTCTAAAATAAACATGAATTATTTACAGTCAGGTCCATGAGTATTTGGTGAGTTTTCTCATCTTGCCTCTGTGCGCCACCACAAGGGAATTGACATGCAGCGATCGAGATGTGACTGAAGTGTAGACCATCAGCTTTAATTCAAGGGGGTTGAACAAAAATGTTGCATTGACCTTTTAGAGTTCATTTCCCTCCATTTTCGCAGGCTCAAAGATCATTGGACTGATAAGAAGTTTCACGGCCAGGTGTGGCCCGGTTCCTCATTACTTCATGACAGATTACACTAGTGTGTTTGCGTTTCGTAAAACGCGTAACGTTTGCTACGCCTGTCGTCTACACTACTCCGGCATTTTTTCGACCCTGGAAAACGGAGACTTTCGGAAACACCTAAGACCCCGTTTCAGTTCGAAAGCTCCGGGCTCGCGTTTCACTGTAAACAGACCAAAACAAAGACTTGAAAATGAAGGAGTGGCTTCACCCACATTTACCCCCTAATTGGGTCTTTGGATCATTGCATATCCTTTCCTGACTCGTCAAGCCCCTATCATATGACCATTACGCTACCTTGATCGTGTACACAACGACACGGAGACGGAACCGCAAGCTTTACTGGTTTTGTTGTCATTCTTAGCAGCCATTGTGCAGTTAAATTCTGTATTTTATAATTCTGCAGCTGCCTACATGTGCAAGAGGCAAGCTATGATTCGAGTGATCGAAAAGAAATCTCGAAAACGAATTTCGAGTGGCGTAAAAACCCTACATGGAACGCCGGTTTGTTGTGCGTGCCGGTGACTAACAACCAACTTCCTGTTTACACCTGTATGCGCGTGCCCAGCGTGCATGAATGGTCATGTGACATGCGTTTTCGGTCGTGAAGTGTGGACAGAGATCGTTTCTGAAACACAGCGGGAACGCCACAGTGTACGAGGATCGAAAACGCACTAGTGTAAACAGGGAGACACGAGGTCTGGAGTTGATTAGAAGCATTGAATTTGCATCTGGTAGGTGTTCATGGGAACTCTCAATACGGCATCCAAAGAGGCATCAATGCAAGTGAAGGAGGTTGCCATTAGCTTGAAAAACCAAAACAGACCTATCAGAGAGACAGTAGAAACGGAATGTACTAGTGAGCTCAGCAACACCAACAGGCCTCGAAGGCCACGGAAAACAACTAAAGTGGACGATCGCAGAATTCTTTCCCTGTTGAAGAAAAAAACCTGGAGGCTATAGGCGTATCATTGTCAAAGTCTACAATCAAGAGACCCTCTCAAAAAAAAAAATGCCTGACCAGTTCTGATGCAAGATTAACTTGTAGCAGAATGATGGCAAGAGAAGATTATGGAGAAGGAAAGGAAGGACTCATGATCCAAAGCATACAACATCATCTGTCAAACATGTGGAGGAAGTGTTATGGCTTTGGTATGTATGGTTACCAATGGAACTGGGTCACTGGTGTTTATTGATGATGTGACTGCAGTAGCAGTCTAATGAAGTAGCAGGATGAATTCTGATAGGTCAGCACTTCACAGTACAGATGGAGAACGACCCAAAACATACTGCAAAAGCAACCCAGCGGCTTCATAAGCAAAAGAAAGGAAATGTTCTTCAATGGCTGAAGACCTCAACCCAAATGGGCATGCTTTTCACTTACTGAAGACAAAACTACAGGCATAAAGACCCACAAACAAGCAGGAACTGAAGTCAGCTGCAGTAAAGGCCTGGCAAAGCATCTCAAGGGACGAAACTCAGCATACGTTGATGTCCATGGGTTCAAGATTTCAGGCGGTCATCGACTGCAAAGGATTTGCATCCAAGTATGAAAACGGAGGTACTCTGTATGGCTGTAATTCCTAAATGGTTAAAGCAACATTTGGGTGAATGAAAGCTGAAAGTCTACACTTCAATCACATCCTTGATTGCTTCATTTCAGATTCTTTGTGGTGGTGTACAGAGGCAACATGACCAAAATTGTGTCACTCACCAGATACTGATGGACTTGCTTGTATGTCATGTTGATTGGCCTGTATAATTCACTGTGTGTACATGAGCACACATATGCACGCACATGCATGTCCTTGCACGCACGCTCTTTATGACCGAGTCTTTCTGTCCTCATTGCCGTCGAAGGGTGAAGCGTGTGTACTAAACAGCGGACAGACTTTACACACACAAAGAAAATGGAGCAGAACACCACTCTCCCGGCTCAACACACACATGCATCCGATTGGCTCACAGAGTGATGATGAACAGTCTGATGGTCTAAAACCTAAAATGAGGACCAATGACTAACCACACACAAGTAAATGAGACCATATGTGTGTGTATTCACTTTAGGCAGACAGTTTCATTTCAGTCTGTCTAATCTGTGTTTCATTTATAGTTTGATTTCTGATTTTACTTGGTCTTGTCAAGCTACTTATTTTACTGCTTCTTATTACACTGTGTATTACACTTTTTTTTTTTTTAATTATTGTTCCTTGGTACTAAGTGTTGTTTCCTAATGACTTATACAGCAAACGTTTAAATATAGCTGCTATTCCCCACTTTGCTTTTGTGACCAGGACATTGTGTATTGTCCTCCATGTTCTCCTTGAATTGATCAAGCTCAGCATCAAGGATATGGACTTTTAGAGACATCCTGCAGTCCATTATTGCTGTAGTTCTTCACCAGAATCTTAACCAGTTCCACATAGTTTCCAGCTTTGTGATTGCCCAGGAAACCCCGAACCACTCTGGCAAAACTGTTCCAAGTCACTTTCTCCTTCTTAGTGAGCTTCTTGGGGAATTCTTGCACTCCGGAATGTTCTTTATCTCTGGTCCAACGACGACACCAGCTGTAATTCTGCTTCAGACAGCGTAGGAAAGAAGTCTTGAAGGTATTTGAAGCCTGCCGAGTCCGTATCCGGAGCGGTGACAAATTGTTTCGTAAGGCCCAATTTGATGTGCAGCTACCATTTTGAAGTCTCTGATGACCACCCAGCCGTACTCATCATAGATCAAGGATGTCCAGCAAGGTCTTCATGCTGTTATGAACCTCTTTGAGGTACTCCGAGTGAGCCAGGGGTTTCAAACTACCAATGTCCTGGTTACAAAAGCACAGTTCGAGGGTAATATCTATTTTCTATACTATTGAAGCATAGGCAATTAAAAGATAACACACAGAAAGTGCTTAAATGTACAGTATACATTCATTTTATACTTAAAAAAAAATCATTTCAGATTCAAGTGCGAACGCCTTGCTTCAGTTCACGCGCAATGGGACTACACACTCATTAGAATCCTAAAAAGCTTTCCACACAGCACGTGATAATCAGCATGCACCCCCCGAATGGTTTCATTTTGGTTTGATCAGACCAGAGAAACTATTTCTACGTCTGTGCTGAGTCTCCAATCCATCTTTTGGTAAACTCACATGGATTTTTTTCATTACTATTCCATAGAGCCCAGCTTTGTGGAGTATCTGGGCTAATGGAGTATCTAGGTAGTCCTGTGAACAGCTTGTCCCACCTGAGCTATGGATCTCTCCAGCACCTTCAGAGGTATCCTTGGCCTCTTGGTTGCTTCTCTGACTAATGCTCTACTTACCCGGTCGGTCACTGACCATATTAAATCATTTCTACTTTTCCATAACTTTGCTCCGGACTTGTTTAGAGTCTTAATGATGATGTTTGTTTAGCAGGGATGGGAGGCTTACTTTAAAAATGTGTTCTGTTACAGTTACATATCGATTCATAAAAACGTCATCGGAAATGTAATCCAGGTGTCACAATATGAGCAATGTAATCTGATTACTTTTGGATTACCTCAAGACCACATATGTAAATAAAGTCAAGAGACATCAAATACTTTAAAGCTTAAAACATGTTCAAAGTTTGGATTTGTTTTAATAAATAAAATAAATAAATAAAAGATCACCGTCCCTGATGCGAGTAAGAATACACCACAAAAGCTTGGGTGACCATATTCTGGTTTTCCAAAAAGAGGACACCATTTTTTTATTTAATTTCAATTTACATGAAATAAATGACCTTATATGGCCATGGGCATAGTTTCGAATCAGGACAGCGGTCATTTGCTGCTATTGTCAAGCAACCGTCTGATGCCGTACACAACAGAGCTTCACCTACGGGCGTTCGCTGAGAGTAAGCGAAATGTTGAGAGACAAGAATTTGGCCAGTAGTTGCTGCAAGTCTTTTACAATCGACCAATTGGTGTGCGAGAAGGCGGGAATTACTGAGAGGGCTTAAAGTCATGCAAACATGCACACAGGTCGCAGTATTAAACCATAAACACACCATAATGAAATTAAAGCCGAATCCCAGACATTTTCGTTTTAAGGTCTAAAAAAGAGGACATGTCCGGGGGAAAAGAGGACGTGAGGTCACCATAACAAAAGCATTTCAGAGAACAATGTGTGTTCATTTCTACCAAATTAACTTTGCTCAAAATTTATTTGCGCATGCACCAGGAAGTTGAGAGAGAGAACCAGGACTATAATCAAGCAGCTGTCTATACTGTGTTATGTCAAAAGATTCATTTCTTTGGTTTTAAATGAAAAAAATTGTAATCCTGACAGTACTCCCATTATTGTACAAATTTTTTTTATACAAAATGTACATGCAATCTGATTACGCCGTTACACGTACTCCGTTACTCCCCAAGCCTGTTGTTTAGCTATGGCTAATAGAAGGAAAACCTCTGATTTCAGCTGACGGCACCAGAACTAATGAGGGTGAATACTTATGCAATCACCATTTTAACTATTTTTTTCTTCCTTCATTGATAAATAATTATGCAGACTATATTGTTTCTCGGATGGGCTCCATGCTCCCTGAGACCCCATGTAGGATAAGCGGTACAGAAAAATGGATGGATGGATGGTTATCATTTCCTACCACTTCAATATTATGGGCTATTTTGTGTAGTGTCACGACATGTCCTCCCATTAAGTCCGTTTAAGTTAAAGGCTGTAACACTTAGTGTGGTGAATACTTATGCAATGCTCCGTATCCATTAAATAAATCTACAAAGTTAAAATTTAACATATGTATAAACGTAAACATTTATGTATTTATTGCAAGGATGTATTCATGTCAATACAGTATCTCACAAAAGTGAGTACACCCCTCACATTTTTGTAAATATTTGACTATATCTTTTCATGTGACAACACTGAAGCAATGACACTGTAACAGTGTAAATTTGCTGTTCCCTAAAAATAACTCAACACATAGCCATTAATGTCTAAACCGCTGGCAACAAAAGTGAGTACACCCAAAAATGTGAAAATGTCCAAATTGGGCCCAAAGTGTCAATATTTTGTGTGGCCACCATTATTTTCCAGCACTGCCTTAACTCTCTAGGGCATGGAGTTCACCTGAGCTTCACAGGTTGCCACTGGAGTCCTCTTCCACTCCTCCATGACGACATCACAGAGCTGGTGGATGTTAGAGATCTTGTGCTCCTCCACCTTCTGTTTGAGGATGCCCCACTGATGCTCAATAGGGTTTAGGTCTGGAGACATGTTTGGCCAGTCCATCACCTTCACCCTCAGCTTCTTTAGCAAGGCAGTGGTCGTCTTGGAGGTGTGTTTGGGGTCGTTATCATGCTGGAATACTACATACTGATCATGCTCTGCTTCAGTATGTCACAGTACATAGTACATTCATGGTTCCCTCAATGAACTGTAGCTCCCCAGTGCCGGCAGCACTCATGCAGCCACACACCATGACACTACCACCACCATGCAAGACACACTTGTCTTTGTACTCCTCACCTGGTTGCCGCCACACAGGCTTGACACCATCTGAACCAAATAAGTTTATCTTGGTCTCATCAGACCACAGGACATGGTTCCAGTAATCCATGTCCTTAGTCTGCTTGTGTTCAGCAAACTTTCTTGTGCATCATCTTTAGAAGAGGCTTCCGTCTGGGATGACAGCCATGCAGACCAATTTGATGCAGTGTGTGGCGTATGGTCTGAGCACTGATAGGCTGACCCCCCACCCCTTCAACCTCTGCAGCAATGCTGGCAGCACTCATACGTCTATTTCCCAAAGACAACCTCTGGATATGACGCTGAGCACGTGCACTCAACTTCTTTGGTGGACCATGGCGAGGCCTGTTCTGAGTGGAACCTGTCCTGTTGAACCGCTGTATGGTCTTGGCCACCGTGCTGCAGCTCAGTGTCAGGGTCTTGGCAATCTTCTTATAGCCTAGGACATCTTTATGTAGAGAAACAAATCTTTTTTTCAGATCCTCAGAGAGTTCTTTGCCATGAGGTGCCATGTTGAACTTCCAGTGACCAGTATGAGGGAGTGTGAGAGCGATGACACTGTATTTAACACACCTGCTCCCCATTCACACCTGAGACCTTGTAACACTAACAAGTCACATGACACCTAATTGGGCCGAATTTAGACATTGTCACTTAGGGGTGTACTCACTTTTGTTTCCAGCGGTTTAGACATTAATGTCTGTGTGTTGAGTTATTTTGAGGGGACAGCAAATTGACACTGTTACACAAGCTGTACACACACTACTTTACATTGTAGCAAAGTGTCCTTTCTTCAGTGTTGTCACATGAAAAGACATCATCAAATATTTACAAAAATGTGAGGGGTGTACTCACTTTTGAGAGATACTGTATGTTTTCATTTAGCTCTCTCCGCCCTCCATGCTAAACACAGAGAAAACAGAATATAGAGCAAAACGGCAAAACCCATGTTACAGCTCTGATCAAAGAGGGATAAACGTCAAACGAGCTCATTATACACGGAGAACAGTGCATCCCTCATACAACATCAACACGTACACGACTTTAGGTTATAGTTCCGCACGCCTTTCTTTAATCCTAAACTCATATTGATATATTTATTTGGGATATTGCTGTACACGTACAAATAATCAGTGAAATTCCAGAGAATGACGCACACTGGACTATGCTCACACTTGCCGTAGTCACACACAAAAATGTCAGCATTGTATGTGAATTATTGTTAGTTTTAAGCTTTAATGGTATTGAATTGTCACAGAAACATCCAGATGCCATCTGAGGCCAGATTCAAAAAACTGTCCGCCAAAGTTTCCTTTTGTTGGAGTTGGACGCAGTTTTATTATACATTTATTATACGTATATGTTTTTATGTTTCAGACTTCATGTGTTTACGGTTATCTGTTCACCAAAATTGATCTCGAGTGTTCTGTTCTTTATCATTATTTCCCTATGTATGATATAAAGTAATGGCCACAAAGAGACGGAGCAACGGAACATGTGCTGCCTTACCTGCACCTCTGAGTTGGGATCTACAGGCTGCAATGGGAACCAGTGCTCCTTCCCACTGTAATTACTCAACTCCTCCTTCCTGAGGGCCACCTTCCCTACGCACACACATTCATTTATTGAAGATGTTTATATATATATATATATATATATATATATATATATATATATTCATTAGTGCCTTCATTCATTGATTGTTTCATACATTTCAAATTCTTGCTCTTGTTTATCTCCAGCATCTGCTGATCATTTTCTCACATAAAAAAAAAAACAACAAAAAAAATGGACCCCCTGCTGTACCATTTTGTTTTCGGCACAAGTAGCTCTTCCTAATTCTGAATCACGCCAACGCTCAGACATTTCGAACGCCCTTTGGTGACTTTTCATGTTGTCACTAATGTTTTCTGTAAGCTCTCCTAGGAATTGTACCCAGTGTCATACAATATGCTGCTACAATCTTCCATCGATTTCAACTCTTCAATTCCCTCGTAAACGTGTTTGTGAGGGGGAGAAAAAAAAAAAAAAAAAAAAAAAAAGAGGTTTATATAGGTTTAGAATTTCGAACCAGTTTCTAATGCGTACCCTAACTGATATGGAACACCCCTCTGAAATTCACACTTGTATGTCTATGTATGTGTATGATGTACATACTAACCGATGGTCAGTTCCCTCTGAAACACAGACTTGGCGTAAACGTAGAAGGACAGACACTGGAACGGCCGAGGGATCTCGAAGTAGAAATCTTCCCCATAAAACGGGCTGAAACACACGTATAGCACATGAGGAAATGCAACGCAGCACGGAGCTTCTGCACACTAATGCCACACTTCATCACACATGCCAGAAAGGCAACAATATTTGGGCAGCAATGGTACGTGTAGGCTTGAGTCGTGTGCCTTTTTTTGGAGAAGGTAGACCCAGAAATCAGGTCAAACCCAATGTATTACATGCAGTAATATGTATGCAAAAAAAAAAGGTAATGGCTTATACACTTATATAGTATCCTAAGTATTCAGACACTCTTTTTATTATTATTCAATGTACTTCCAGTGTACACATCCAATTCAGATTTACGCACATCATGTCTTTTGAAAAAATTTATTTATTTATTTTTTTACAATAAACAAAGATATGTTTATAAAATTAGACTGATTTGGGGAAATTGCAATTGTAATCGTAGCTGTGAGGTGTCTACGTCGGGAAATAATTCGCTTTTTTGAAGAACATTGTAGCACATGTCTCCTTAAACTTGCAATGGGATTCATTGAAGTCAAGAAATTGACTAAACCACGGAGGGTCTTCTTGAATTATTTTGGCTGTATGTCTGAGGCCTTGTCCCTTTTGAAATATCCATCTTCTCCCCATACTCATTGCCTTAGCTGATGAGAATGAACTCTCCTCTGAAATGTTGTGGTACATCGCTCCATTCATGTTTCCTCTCACCTCCATACTTCACTGTCGGTATGGTGTTCTTCGGATCATACGCACAACCTCAATTATTTCCAAAGTGTTCCATTTTTGTTGAATCTGTCTAGAGTGTATTTGTTTATCTGGATTTGTCTAAATGCTTTTTTTTTCTCTCCACGCATCTCTGTGATCATCTCAGCTCGTTGCTCATCGTTCTATGTGTAACTGGTGTTCTGGCTGCGATTAGGTCGTCCGGCAACTATTTTCAAGTGACTGCTGGCTTTTCTCTTACCTTCCTTATCATTAAATCTGCCTTGCGCACCTGTCCAGAGATGATTCATTGTGGTTCCTTGAACTTTCCACCTGCATATTATCGACTCAACTGTACTGACAGGGATGTTTAAAGTCTTTACTACGTAGCATTTTTTTTAAGGCTTACAAAGTATGTATTCATATCATCACAAAGTCAAAAGTGTTTATGTGTGTAAATGTGACGTGGATATATGCACTGGAAGCATATTACGCAATAAAGAGAAATTGAATAGTGTCAGAATGCTTACTTCACCTCATTTATAATAATATATCCACTAAAATAAAAATAGAAAGAATAAAACCCCATTTGAAGATTCAGCTTCTCACTTCCTACAGTGGGGGGGAAATAAGTATTGGATGCGTCAACATTATTTTTAGTAAAGATGAAATTTTCACCAGACATCAGTATTAACTCGAGAAATCCGGAAAAAATAAATAATTCATGACATAAATAAAGTTGTGTATAATAAAGTGGAATTTGAATTCTTTATATTTCTGGATTTCTTGAATTGATACCAAAGTCTGGTGAGAATTTCATGTGAACAGCCTCATTGAAAAATGTGGATGCGTCCAATCCGATACTTATTCCCCCGTATGTATATAAGGTGCAAAATTGTTCATTCATTCATTTATTCATCTTCAGTAATGGCTTTTCCCTGGTCAGGGTAGGGGTGGAGCCTGTCATGGGAACACTGTGCATGAGATGGAAATACATCCTGTATAGGTCACCAGCCCAGTATAGAGCATCATGCAAATACACATTCACACCTAGGGGAAATGTAGCACAGCCAGGCATGTTTTTGGGGAGGCGCATGCACATGTCGGTTAAAATTATGAATAAAGCGCGCATGTTGAGGGTGATTTACAAAGTATAATCGCACAAAGTACTTCACTTACAAAGCAGGGGGAGGAAACGGTATGTAAATCAGGTTTTTTCCACATGCTGTTTGTCTTGATAGCCGTGGTGAGAACAGATCCCTAAGAAATTGCCAAAAGAGTCAAACTGAAACGGAATCTTGCCACACATGCATAACTGCACATGGACTACAATACTGAGTAAAGACAAAGCAGCGGACGTTTTGTTCGTAGGGTATTGTACGTGTGAATAAAAACTTCACAGGTTGGATCCTGCTGCTGTCGAAGGTGTGAACGGATGATAAACATGCAATATGACTCGAAGTTTGCCACGGTTATGTTGACATGATTTGAGCAAACTTCCTGATCATTTCAACATAACGAGGCATGACCTTGACCAAACCGGTCATTGAAAATGAGTCATGTGACTGGCAGTGAACTTTAAAAAAAAAAACAATAATAACACCTGCTTTTTGGTTGTATTAAACCTCTCCAGAGTGACTTTCAGGCTTATTGAATCACACGGAGGACGGCGAAATCCATTAGTTTGCATAAAAACTGTTAGGTAGAAACGCGTCAATTTGCATATTCATGAATGAAACCCAACGTCAAATCAGCTTGCATATTTTTGGGGTGATGTTTTCATACACACCAAGCTTTACTCAATCGGGACCTCTATGTTTCATAGAGAAGCACTGAGGATTCCGCTCCTCACTACCTATAAAAGTACTTGTGTACATTATGTGCATTTTTGTGTCGAGAGTCCCATTTGGTATTTAGCATTCGATCTACTGTACGATAGTATCTTCTACACCGGCTGTAATGCGCTAGGGAGGCTTTTGGTTTTTCCCTGATCATGACTTTCCACTTGTTAAATATTGTGATGAACTATTTAATCGTCCAGAACAGGGAAGACGGGGAAATAAGCATTTACACCATTTCACGTTTAAGGGGAGTAGGGGAGACGTAATAATATTATCAGCTATGCAGCCGGGAACTGTTACCTTGACAGAAAGCGAGCGAGCTTGTGCGAATCGGGAGGACATGAGATTGGGGAAAGGGGACGCAGCTTCCAGGAACTGTCTGTTAATATCGGAGAGCTCATAACACCTGAGCAAATGAACATGTCGGCTGGTTCATTTCCCATTTAATTGGGGAGGAAAAGACTCTTATGCCAAGTGTATAATGGCTGGAAGGTCTAATAATATAATATAAGCAGCAATAAACATCACTGGATATCATGGCAGTGTAATATCGTTATATGTCGCACAAGCCTAGCACTAGTTGTACAGTAAGAAGACTTTTAGGACTTAGCACTATACTTGCTATATAATGTACACAGAATATAGTTCACTCTCTCTCCAATAAGAAACCACCTGTTATGAAGCACTGCAGTCTCTATATAGCATAAGTATAATAGATCAACACCATTAAACACTGTTCCCCTATAAATATTACTATATGTATAATCATAGATATGCATAGTCATAGTATGCATAGAGATACATATATATATATATATATATATATATATATATATATATATATATATACATACATACATACGGTCATTTGAAAAAATGTGTACACCCCAAGCAAATGTTTGATCCTCTTTGAAACAGTTCCTATTAGTTAAGTTAATACACTGTCAAATGAACAAAAATTTTATGAACAAAAAACAGATCAGTCATATGGAAAAAATAAGTACACCCCTACATGTATCACGCCTTCAAATCCATAAAATTAGACTCAGGTGTTGAAGATTGGGTGCCAGTGATTAGAACCTGCTTAGGGAGTGCAGGTGGAACCTGTCTTATTTCTACCCCTCTCATATATCTAGTGTCTGGTGTTCCCTTTCTTATTGAGATGAGTGATGTTATCATGCCAACATCTAAAGTAAGGCCTTCAGAAAAAAAAATATTGTGGATGTCTATGAGTCTGGCAAAGGATTTAAAAAGGTCTCCAAATTACTTGAAATACATCATTTGTCTGTAAGAAAATCCCAAAAGCAGACCGTGTGGTGCATAAAGAAGTCTCCAAAAACCCCAAAATTTAAACAAATGATCTGCGTGCCAGGAAAAAGACTTTGCTAAGACTACAGTTTGCCAGTCATCATATAGACAAAGACCAGGCCTTTTGAAATAATGTGCTCTCGAAAGACGAATCAAATCAAAGAGTTGTTTGGCCACAGTAACAGCAAACATGTTTGGTGCAGACCAAAAACATCTTTTCAGGAGAAGCACCTCATACCAACTGTCAAGCACGGTGGTGGAAATGTTATGGTTTGGGGTTGCTTTGCTGCCTAAGGGACTGGACAGCTTGCATTCATTGATTCAACTATGAATTCTGCATCATACCACAGAGTGCTTGAAGATAATAAGGTCACCTCTCTGAAAATTGAAGTCGACTTTTCAACAGGATAACGATCCTAAGCGCACTAGCAAATCCACAGAGGAATGGCTCAAAAAGAAGAAATGGAGGGTTATGGAACGGCCAAGTCAAAGCTCTGATTTGAATCCCATTGAAATGTTGTGGGGGGGATTTGAAATGGACAATACATGCAAGAAAACAAACACCTTGCAACTGAAAGAATATTGCATGGCGGAGTGGTCAAAAATTCCAGGAAGCCGATGTCAGAGACTGGTGGACAATTATGCAAAACACCAACATGAAGTTATTTCGGCTAAAGGGGGCAATACTAGCTTCTGAGGCCAAGGGTATACTTATTTTTTCCCACAGAAGAATATCACACCTATTGATATTTCTGTTCAATAAATGATTGAAAAAAATCTATTTTGAGGCGTGGTTTGGTTCAAGTATATCAGCTTCATTCATTAGGCACGGGTTCAACAAGGATCAAACATTTGCTTTTACAGTTTACACACACACACACACACACACACACACACATTATAACTATAATAAACAACAACAACAATAATAATAATAATAATAATAATAATAATAATAATGCTACAGATTTAGGAGAGTAGGGAGAATGACCGTGTGCGCATGGAGTCAGTGCGGTCAGCACATACTGCAGACAAGAACGAACATCCGCCCACACACACATGCAACACATTACACACTCACAGCCCACGCAGTCCAGCACGCATGCGTGCACTTGTGAAAACACACACACACACACACACACACACACACACATCACAGGTGGAAAAAGGTTCAAACTGTGCAGCAAACGTAGAAAGCAAGTCAAAAAACAAAAGGGGACAGAGAGAGAGAGAGAGAGAAAGAAAGAGAGTCAGAAAGATTTTGAAAAACATACACAGAGAGAAAGAAACAGAGATAGATAGAGAGAGAAGGGAAATAGACTAATGCAGAGTGACAGTCAGCTTCGTCAATACAATCCATTATATTTCATGCCAATAGAGCACTCTGAATCGAACTGAACTGAGAGCAAGAGAGAGCGAGATTCAGAAATGGATAGAGAGACAGAAAGAGAAAGAGAGAGAGAGAGAGAGAGAGAGAGAGAGAGGGAGAGGGAGGAACGCGTGGGTGGAAACACTTCCTGAGTCACAATCCTCTGAGCACGGAGAACAACACACTGTTGTGAAACACTGATAGAATGACAGAGAGAGTGAGAAAGGCACCGAGAGAGAGACGGTAAAAGACGGAGAGAAATAGAGAGAGATGCAGGAGTTGCCTGGAAAACAAAACAAAACAGATAACTCCAGTACACAGTAAACTGGGATTCATTCATACACTTACTCTGTGTGTGTGTGTGTGTGTGTGTGTGTGTATTCACAGTATACACAATACACGACTTAGCTTTATATACAATACTGCCTTTAGTGATTCAGCTTCCTACTTCCCATAGAAGCACTGCATATGGTATGCGATACATGGTGCATGTAAGACGGAACCTCTTCCTGGACGCGTCTCACCTCAGACTCCTGTCACACACTTTAGTGCGGAACACTTCCTCCTGGTCCAGACTGATGGTGCAAAATGTACCAATGTCGCGGAGACGATTCGATCCAGAACCGACACCTAGGTTACGGCCTTCACCTGAAAGAGAGAGAAAAAATACCAGTTTAAATAATTTCACATCACTGATGGCAGACTTCTTTCATTCTCCCCAAAACGTAGACATTTTCCAATGAAATATTACGAAGCACGAGAGGCCACGTGCGTGCAAATGAACAAGTTTCGCCAAGCTCCTTGTTTACCAACATCACGTAGATACGGCCTAAGTTAAACCACACGTGCGAGTAAGTAATGAAGTTGTGTGTAGCCTTCATGTCACTGTTCATTTAAAAACAGACACGTCCACGATGATCTATATATAGCACGTAGGACATAACTCTTTAAAGAGTTCCTAAACAAAAGAACTCAGACACTGTCTTAGAGCCACTTGGACAGATACAAACAAAACTTTTTTATTTCTTCCTGAAGCAGAGATTTTGATCTGATTAGTAGTTTGGGGAGGTACTTTTGCGACTTTCCGTGATTTGCCGAGTGAACTTATATACATGGCACGTTCATTTAAAAAAAAAAAAAAAAAAGAGAAACCCTTCGAAGTTCTCAAAGCGAATTCGTTTTCTGATGGCGTTTTTTTAACTGCTACCCTGCACTGCACATCACTTCCTTTGAGCGCCTAGCGCGTCTCGATTAGACCCACCATCCCACAAGGTACGAGTAAGACAAACATCAAGATGATTCTCTGTCCTGGCGTCCAGGTGGTGGAACGAACCTACCTCTACCTATCTCTTCACCAAGCATGTAATTCAATTATTTCATCCCTTGACGTGCAGGTTTTCTTTTCATGTCGTACTTCCTGAACAGGGTTGTAGCTTGACGTTATTCTTAGGCCCTTTCCTACTAAACCAACATGAGGATGTGTGTTCTATTGAGACTACAAAGCTGTTCTGGAAGTTGCTCGGGATCAGCGTGTCTGCTAATTGCAGTAAGTGTAAATATAACCGCAAGAAGAACGCCTCTGGTGGATTGGAGGGGAATTAGATCATTTAGTACAAGAGAAACTGTGGCATTCAGGACCGTGAGCACAATCTCACTCAATGACGGTGGATTTAGAAGCGAATGCATTTTTCCACTGGAGTGCTTTGTGTGCACATGGTCAAAGCTGTGAATAAATATAAATATACATGGCGTACGTACGTCCATACGTCCAGTTTGAGTTGAAAAGAACGTACACACAAATTACACACGTATCCGTGCTTATGCACCATAGATAGACCTGGATAGGCCTGGGTACACCGTGTGGGTACACCATGTGACTGAATCTCAATACACAGGTACTGAGTGTATAAACTGAACAGGAAGTTGAAGATGATTTTTTTTTAAACATTTCTCTGGTAGTGAAAGAGCTTCCTCATGATTTTCTTTGTTTCAGAATGTTTCGCAATGGAGAAAATGATATGATGATGCAACAGTTTCTCCTGATCGTGGTTTTGGTGGAAGCGGAGTTGATCCCGGAGCACTGCGGACGATCCTGGGATATATACCCAAACCTAATCCTAACCCTAAGCTCAATAATCAAAAGGAAATCGCTTGGCTATTTGCATTGGTATTAGAAGAGTTGCAGGTTTTGTCACATAAAAGCAGGCATCCAAACTGTCAGATATTCTTATTCTGTGTGTGTGTGTGTGTGTGTGTGCGTTTGTGTGTGCACAGACATGTGTATTAAAGTGCATCGTGTGTAAGATGTGGTTAAAGGCGAGAAGTATTCGCTTCCTCCCAGAATGCACTGCGGCTTCCAGCAAAACACTGATTCAGAAAAAACATGCACACACAGACACACACAGACACACCTCAAATAACAAACGTCAGACATCCTCGTTATTCATTACATATAATACAAACCAATCATTACTACACACACTTTAGTGGAGTGTGTTGGTTGAAGGTAAGGCTGTGATTTTTAGAAAATGAAAAGAAAATCCAAATCCAAAGCCAACTAGCTGATTTGATATCACTTTTGCTACAATAACAGCTCCTACACCCGGAGTGGTGCACTACATGTCTAAGAGCTCACTCGTATACAAGTGTCCACACATGCACACACACAGAGAGAAATATAATGTCTAATTTCTAACTTGGACACTAAGGATGATAATTGTTCAAAATGCAGTAAACTAAGTAGAAATGTCTTCAAGCATCAATATAAGATTGAGAATATTGTGAATATAGTACCTTCTCCTCTGAAAGTATGGGAACAGCCGGGCCAATTCTATTGTTTTCGCTACACATTGATGATATTTGGGTTTGAGATCAAAAGATGAATATGAGATGAAAGATCAGAATGTCAGCGGTCATTTCCTCATATTTACATCTACATGTGTTAAACAACGTGGGACACGGCACCTTTTGTTTGAACCCACCCATTCTTCCAGTGATCAGAAATATTGGAACTTGTGACAGGCAGGGGTTTCTTGCTGCCCAGCTGGGCTCTGTTAAATTGATTGTTTGAAGAATGATTAGCTCTTGGTCTGAGCGCTAGGTTTCACCTTTGTTTCACAACTACATCTGTTGTTAAAAAAAGGATAAACCAACATGATGACCAGAGAGCTGTCTATGGGAGAAAAGTAAGCCATTTTGAAGCTGAGAAAAGAGGGAAAATTGATCACTGCACAAACATTGTGCATAGACAATACAACAAATTGGGATGTCCTAAAAAAATAAATAAAAATAAACCATGTGTACCAACAACCAAACATCAAACAAGACAGCCAAGGAAAACAACAGCACAATATATATATAGATGTGTGTGTGTGTGTGTGTGTGTGTGTGTGTGTGTGTGTGTGTAAATACAACACCAAGAAGAATGCCATTAGTGGCTTGGAGGGGAATTAGATCTTTTAGTACAAGAGAAACTGTGGCATTCAGGACCGTGAGCACAATCTCACTCAATGACGGTGGATTTATAAGCAAACACATTTTTCCACTTGAGTGCTTTGTTTACACATGGTCAAAGCTGTGAATAAATATACACGCCGTATGTACTGTACAAATCTGAGCAAACGTTTGTTTTAAAAAATTCCACATTTCGAGTTTAAAAGACTATGCACAAATTACATACATATCTGTGCTTATGCACCATAGATAGACCTGGTTAGGCCTGGGTACACCGTGTGGGTACACCATGTGACTGAAACTCAATACACAGGTACTGAGTGTATAAACTGAACAGGAAGTTGAAGATGATTTTTTTTTAAACATTTCTCTGGTAGTGAAAGAGCTTCCTCATGATTTTCTTTGTTTCAGAATGTTTCGCAATGGAGAAAATGATATGATGATGCAACAGTTTCTCCTGATCATGGTTTTGGTGGAAGCGGAGTTGATCCCGGAGCACTGCGGACGATCCTGGGATATATACCCAAACCTAATCCTAACCCTAAACTCAACAGAACAAGGAAAACAACAGCAGTTGATGAAAGAAACATTGTGAGAGCTGTGAAGAAAAACCCAAAATCAACAGGTCAGTGACATCACCAACAACCTTCACAGGGCAGGGGTGAATATATAGCACAATCCACCATTCGAAAAAGACTTCACGTACAGAAATATAGAGGCCATAACACTAGACGCATACCATTCATCAGCAATAAGAAGCCAGATTGGAATTCACAAAGAAAAATACAGAGATGAGCCACGAAATTTCTAAAACCAACATAAACCTCGAACAAAGTGATGGAAAAAGAAAGGATCTGCTCATGATCCAAAAAATACAAGCTCATCAGTCAAGCATGGTGGAGGTAGTGTAATGGCTTGGGCTTGGATGGCAGCTTCTGGAAAAAGCTCACTTGTAACTCATGATGGTGGCAGCAGAATGAATTCAGAAGTCCACAGAACAATCTCTCTCCCAATTTACAGGGAAATGCATCCGATTGGGAGGAACTTCATTGTGCAGCAAGAGAATGACCCAAAACACACCGCCAACACAACAAAAGACCTTCATCAGGGGGAAATTTGGGAGGTTTTAGACTGGTCGTGTTAATCACCAGCCTTTAACTCAGTTGAGCAGCAGTTCACCTCCTGAAGAGGAGACTGGAGGAAGAAGCACCACGAAACAAACAACAGCTGAAAGAGGCTGCAGAACTCGCCAGGAAAAGAACATAAACAAACAAAACAACAACTACTTGACCAGTAACTTGAAAAACAAACAAACAAACAAACAAACAAAAACAACACATAGGGTTCAAATGACATTTCCTGCATTGACGAATTTTTGAGACTATAAAAGTAAATAAGTTAGTGTGATATCGGTGCAAAATAACAACCCCGCACATTATTTTACACGAATTACGGATGCCCCAGATCTGAAAATGTGCTTGTGAAGATGAGCTGGTTCTAGTTAGATGATGATGAAATCCTGAAGCTTCTTAATGGATGGAGGTTGCACTGCCTACAGCAGCATCTCGGAGGGTTTTATAGTGTCTGAAAGTGCGTCTGAAACTCTGGCCTCTTTGAGCCAGCATGTGCCACTGATCAGACTCTAAACCAGCTGAGGGGGATCTTGTGTAGTTTCACACAGTCACCTCGCCATGTACCGTCATATCAAAGGGCTAATGTGACATTAACGCATAAAGAAAATACTTTGCTGTATTTCCCCTACCACCTGACTAGATTTCCCACTGCAGTGACTACTCAAATATTCTGCATCTAGTTGACTAGTCTATGCATTTCACGCCTCTGTCTATGCAAGCGCAGTTCTCTATTCCAGGTCATGCTAGAAGAGAAACCAATATAAGCTAACACACACACACACACACACACACACATTCCTCTGTACATAACTTTCTGACACTGTTGATTGAGTGATGTCATATATACGCACAGAGGAAGCTTAATCTCACAGAACTAAAGCTTTAGGGAGTGTGTGACAGCAACCAATGAACTGCAGTTAACTCTCTATCTCACCCTTTTTCACACACACACACACACACACACACACACACACACACACACAGGTGCGATCTGGAGGGAAACGAACATGGGCCACTGTATGCATAGCAACGGAAGTGTAGCAAACCAAGAGGGCAAAGCCTGAACAAACAAGTTCTCACACACACACACACACACACACACACACACACGCACACACTACTGTAGCCACATTAGAGCAGAGAGTGCTCATTCAGATCTACAGGGTTCTAGAATGTAGAGCTCTAGTGATCTATTGAAATAGTTGGAACATTCTGGATCAGCTGAGAATCACAATGTGTTAGGTAGGTAGATTTGCTGGGATTAAAAAAAAAAAGGAGCCCCTAGATATGATTTTGTGTGTGTGTGTGTGTGTCACCATCAGTGTGTAAACCCTGACTGAGTGCTTGGGTGAGCCTATGTTCCTAATGATCAAAGATCACCACTGTTCCCAAGACCAATCACTGACCAGCATGATTCCATATGACCAATCACTAATCACCACTCTTCCCCAAGACCAATCACTGATCACCACTCTTCCCCAAGACCAATCACTGATCACCACTCTTCCCCAAGACCAATCACTGATCACCACTCTTCCCCAAGACCAATCACTGATCACCACTCTTCCCCAAGACCAATCACTGATCACCACTCTTCCCCAAGACCAATCACTGATCACCACTCTTCCCCAAGACCAATCACTGATCACCACTCTTCCCCAAGACCAATCACTGATCACCACTCTTCCCCAAGACCAATCACTTTCTCTTCTCAGTGATTCTCAATACAAATGATAGTATTTATCCAGTATAGTATAGACCTGTAAGTAGTTACTTTGAGTTGCTACGACCACAGCATGATTGCATTCTCAAATCTGATTGGTCAGATGGTGTGGGTGAATTTTGTGTCACAGCATGGCTTGGACAGCAGTTCCGACTGTAACAAACAATAGGTTTACAGTAATGCACTTATCTAATATAGAATTGTGTCTACAATAACAGCTTGTTCACAGGGACTTAATAATATAGACTAATAAACTAAACAGATTTATTTATTTATTTATTTTAAAGTAGTGTTTAACAAAGAATAAAAAAAGAGAGATAATGGTGAAGGAATGACTTGGATATGGTTTACGGTTATTATAAAATAAGTGATAACAGGAACCAACTTGTCTCGCCAACGTTCCACAGCATTAAATCGAACTATAAACTGTTCAAAAAGCGCAATGTGCTGTGTCACACCACACTGGCCTGGCTGCTGTCATTCCTTCCTTATTTTTTGATCTGATAAAACTCTACTCTGTTCTATTCTACTCGGAGCCTCTTCCATATTTTTTTTGATATGTAAACGGTCATGACGATTTAATGAATATGTATGACGTCATCTGGTGACTTCTAATGACTTCTTGAGCATGCACATGAGCTCGAGCTTGTGTCTTGGACGAAGTTCAAGCTAGCCTTCACACCCCCCAGTTGGTTGTGGTCATGTGATAGGGGTGAGTCAGCTAGCAGGTATGAATTGGCAAATGACAAGACTGGGGAGAAAAACGGGGTGAAAACAAAACAAGGCACCGCAAGATGTCGCTTTTCCCGAGTGGTGCAACAGAAAAGCATTTACTCCATCCTTGAGAGCTCACAAATTCAAATCCCAGTGATGTCACAGCCATCCATGCACGGGAGTCTAGAGAACAAAACTGTCGGTGCTCTCTGGGTGGGAGGCGTGGTAGAGCGGGTTGTCCACTAATCGTAGGGTTGGTGGTTCGATTCCCGGCCCGGGTGACTCCACATGCCGAAGTGTCCTTGGTCAAGACACTGAACCCCAATTTAGCGCCTTGCATGGCAGCTCTGCTACCATTGGTGTGTGAATGGGTGAATGAGACACGGTGTATATAAGTGCACATTTACCATTTACTTCACAGTCGCACTAGCCAATCCTATGAGCTCATGCATGAGGTTGGTTTCACATGTCTTGAAGGTAGCACATGTTAGCCCACGCCCTCCCTGGCTGGTTGTTATTTGATAAGGGAGAGCTGACAAGATAGCTAGCACTACCACTCCTACTCCAGTGATGTTCATTTTGCTAAACATGCAATGCTTATTTAACTACTGCAGCAAATTTCATGTTTCCACAAACACAAGCCAAATGTTGCCCATCGCACAGGCTGAAGACATAACGCTGAAGCTTCTAATCACACGCTGCTAATACTGATAACCACACCATGCTAACAGTGCATGCTAACCTGGCTAAACCTGTAATCACATTTCTATTAGAAATGACGTTGAAGTGGGGGGTGGTGGGGGGGTACGACTACAAAATGCCTCAGGGTGTGGAAACGGAAGCACAAATTTGATGTTAGAACTATCTCGATCCCCTGTGTGGTTTCGAATTTCATCAGAGTAGTTTACTGAGATGAGGAGAAGATAGACTGGGGATTTTGCTGTAAAATCTAAAAAAGGGACAGCCGGCAGCAACGAAAGGGCACGACGCTTTGTAACCAACAGCACGAGAATGCTGCCCAGGTAATACACCAACTGAAAAGGTAAGCAGCGTTCATTAGTACCTTCAGGAAACGACGCTGTCAAAACACACACATTGCTCTCGGCCCCAGTAGGGACTTTAAGCATCGATGGCTGTAGGCACAGCTGTAGCAGCCGGAAATAAATCTGCATGAATGACTCTTACATGCACTGCGATGATTTCTCGCATCAAAGCACAACACGTCATATTCAGGAGTCTCCTCTTAGGTAAACATGGCTGTTGAAAATTTTAAATATGTCAGCAGTAACGGTATATGACTGAGCGGCCATATTTCCCTTCAAACGTGGCTGTCTGTCTGTCATTTGAACAACAGCATCACACTCTGTTAGTATACAGTACTTGTATACATTGGCATAAAAGCAAAAAAGCTGTCTTTAGACATAACGTTTTAATTGATTCACCCATAATATAGTCTTTCTGTCGCTGATGTTTTTATGGGATCAACAAAACGTCCACCATCTTTAAGCCAAATTCATACAAGAATACTTGTAGGTATGCCACATGGATTCTTATTTACTGTATAGAATAGCACTCGTGTTGTAATACCAGCACAGTCCAAGAGAATAGGAAATAAAATAAAAAATAGGAAAAAATGTAAAAATTATATATATATATAATTTTAGAAACACTATTTGAGATGAAGCTGCAACAAAACTAAAAAAAAAAGTCTGTTGCAAATGAACATTGCTTTGGTTTGTTCCATTTATATTTTAAACAGATACATAATTGACAGGCAACTATTCCGTGCCCTTGGAGAACATCAGGCAACCTGATTTATCCGTCCCTTCCAATCGCAGAAATGAACGCAAAAACCAAGCGATCTCCGCATGACTCGTCGGAGCTTCGAAATCCCCGCAGATTTGGGCCGAGATGCGTCCTGTGACGTCATCGCAGGGCGCGTTCAGCCGAAGCCCTCTTCGATTCATGTGCGTCGAATAGGAGTACAGCTAAAAGGTCTCGTTTACCAACAAAAGTCACTGTGAAAGACGGTTTTTGTGCGATTTTGCCAATTCGAGTAGTTTTCCGCAAAACAAAGCACACAAACTACACAAAATGACTTCGGGTCATCAACAATCACTGTTTACACAACTAATACATTTCCAACGACACGCCTTCAAAACTTACAGCAACTTTAAAACAGCAACAGCCACCAGCTGATTGGCAGAATAAGCACATTTTACACCAGAAGTGAAGCTGCATGCGGCATATCTCAACCACCCCACCACACTTTTGATACCGGGTGCTGCTCCCGCATGGAGCACTGAAACGATGCTTAGTAAATAGAACCCATTCATAAAAACGCCATCACCGCTGTGATCACATGAAGCTCTTTAATCCGATTACATCTTCACAATTCCAATTACATTTAACTTCAATCACCTGAGCTGCTACAGCAGGGTACATGCGGAAATATTTAGCTGATATCCATTCAAGCTTTTTCGCTGCGGGTTTAATATTTCTGCGTTTCTGTTCGTTTCTCAGTATCACGTCTGGCAAGCACAAACATTCGCATCTCCAGGACAGACAGGAAGCAGGCTTAATTGCAGTGTGAAAACGGTACTTGATTACACCACAGTAAAAAACTTTTTTCTTCTCAGAACAGTTGACTCTTGTTCGTTAACTCTTTCAGACATGTAAATATAAAAAAAAAAAGAAGCAGCAGGCACATCCCAAGCTTCATTAGACTTAAGTAGAACCTGGGATATTAAACATGTGGATGTGGGGGGACGGGGACGGGGACGGGGACGGGGACGGCCTTCAAAAATGCAAACATTACAAAACCTGTAAAAATACACAAGTGTGAATTCAGAATACAAAAGATGAATTCATTTGGATGAGATATATTATCAGACAAGCTTGGAGTTCATTTGCAGCTTTGAGAGGGCTACTGAAAAAAAAAAAAAAAAAAAAAAGGAAGTGAGGCAGTATCTCAGCAACAGCGTTGACATACTGCCATCAAATTTAGTGCATCTCCCTGGGAACAAGCACTGGTAGTCCCACTGGCTTCTGGTCTTCCTCTGTCACTAAGGGGTGAGGCCTGAAAGTGCTTGGCCCCCTTAATCGCACCTTACAGCTATCATTATTATTATTATTATTATTATTATTGTTATATATATATATTGTTACTCGAAGAGTTGCTCTGACAAATTTACTAACATAGTTTTAAGAGTAAGTCTCAGATGCTTTATGTTTACTCTGTTCGGACAGCAATAATCTGATTATTGACCTTATTCTGAATAAGACAAGATTTTAATTAAGGTGTTTATATGAGTTGCTTTTAATGCACGTTGATAATGCGGCTAGAACAGGAATACTCCGCGTGTCTTCGTTCGATCTGTGTTTACTCCGAGTATGAATTAGTCAGATTAAGGTGATCAATAATCGCTGTTACATGGTCGATGCTTAATTAGAGTATTGTCTTAATCGGGTTAATATCAGATTGTTCTTGTCTATGTAAACGCACTGAGTGAGTCCTGAATTTTCAACTAATTGACGCATCGCCATAATGTGAGACACAGAGGGGGGCTACAAGTTAATGGTGTTAACACGGAATATTCTCCTGCTCATAGTGAAACTGCAAAGGTGATTTTGTGAATGAACACGAGCCATTCACCACTCTCATTCAGTTCAATACTGAATCAACCTTTCACACGGTCATACAGTCAGCACACAGCGATGAACACTCTCTCTCTCTCTCTCTCACACACACACACACACACACTTCAACAGTGGTGCTGGTAACACAGACACTTCCATTATACACTTCCATTAAACACTGCCATTGTAACTCCACTGTGGATGTGTCCCAAATGACACACTCCATTCACGGCAGGCCATAAAAACACACAACAGGAAATGGAAATCAACCAGCATTTCTTTTATATTGTGACATTTTTCTAAATTAAAGCTCAGTATTTCAGTGCTTTCGCTCGATTATAGCCGGAACTGATATATATATATATATTTAACGTAATATTTGTTGGAAATAATATTCCCCACCCCCTCACGCACAATGGCGAAAACGCGGGAGACTTTCAGAAGCAGGTAGTAATCATTTATTTTTAGTAAAAAAAATAAATAAAATCATAAAAAATAACCCAAAACGAAAACAAAACAAGAAAAATTTTGTCTTTTAAGTGATTGACAGACGGATATACCGTGCACAGCACATGAAAGGGACTATAGGAAAAAATATCAACACGGATTTAACCCTAATGTCAACGTACTAACAAAAAATATATAACGGTTAATCAGAGCAGTAACGAAAACGTTCACGACGAGGCAGACGGTTAACTCAGAAGGGGCAAAGATTGAGGCTTGACACATGAATCAGTAACACTGTAATGAGCAATGAACTCTCTGAACATCCAACACGCTCGGACACAGACGCGTACGCTGGCAGTCTAAAACACGCTCACCACTCACTTTGTACGCTAACTGCACACGTGGTAGTGCATCGACCCGACACATTAAAGCGTATCCAGCTTCATCACCGGCTCCACCAACCAACCGACTATAACACACCAATACACTGTGATATCACCAGTGGCGGAGAAAGGTTTCTGATGATAAAACAGATGGGAAGTGCAGGCATGGAATGGCACGATTACAAAACACAGAATTCTTTCTCAAAACAAACAAACAGACAAACATTTACATTTTATGGCATTTGGCAGACACCCTTATCCACTGCGACTTACATTTATCTCATTTATACAACAGAACAGTTGAAGGTTAAGGGCCTTGCTCAAGGGCCCAGCACTGGCAGAGCTGGGATTTGAACTCATGACCTGTAATAAACAAGCAACCATACGAACAAACAAACAAACAAAAACATAGGCTAAAATAGCAACTTTTTTTTCTTCCTTCCAGAATGAGCACACGTTTTTGATCCTCTTTGATACCAATAGTGATACCAAAATGAGTAATCTACTTAGTATCGATCAGGGGCATCATGGAACGTTTTCTTTAGTGCGGTTTATGCTGGCTGTTTAAACTGTATCTTTAAGGAAGGCCAACCTGAGCTTGACTTGCAAGCAAAGCTTAGATGCGGACGAGCGAGTCGAAAGGAAAGGAAGTGCCGATGTCTCGGTGCTCACAGAATCAGCGCTCTAACAAGCGAACATTTCTCCGTGTTTGCGAACACCACGGTGTGTTCACACTTAATGCTTTCTTGCGGACGTTTTTAGTGACTATACGCACTGCTCTTCGTGCCTTCTCAAGCTCTCTCTTAGAGAAACTGGTCCAACATCATACTGTAAGATGTTCCATCATTCTTTTTTCTTCTTTTAAACGAGTAAACGAGCACGATGTCGGACCGTTACGCAAGATCACTGGGTTCTGATGCGGCCCTAATTAAAACCTATGATTTGTGCTCATGATCTAATGCGGCATGATCCCTGGTCCAAGTGATGACTCCTACTGCCATGTATTTCACGAACAGACCTATAAGACACACATGCTTCAAAACAATTCCCGTAGACCGGCGGTCCCCAACCTTTTTTGCGCCACGGACCGGTTTAATATCGGACAGTATTTTCACGGACCGTCCTTTAAGGTGTGGCGGATAAATACAACAAAATAAAATGATCGGACCGGCATAAAAACTGGGGTATTTTTAAAATCTAATAATAAACGTGAATCCAATGTGAAATCACAACTTTATTAGCAGAGTCCTCGTAACATCGTCTCTCCCCCTAACGCTCTCTGGTCTCTATGGTAGGGTTTCAACGCATCACGTGACCGAGACAAGCGTCTTGACATGCATCAAGAGTGAGTCGTAGAAGGATGGAACGGAGAGAGTTCGCTCATTTTTCAAAATAAAACATCGTTCAGACTCAGATAATAAATAAAATGGAAATAATGCAAGTTACTTATACTTTCTGTGCGGCCCGGTACCAAATGACCCACGGACCGGGGGTTGGAGACCACTGCCGTAGACCATTATACAGCCTCATGAACATGACAAACGTGCGCTCTGACATATACAAGTGGCCACTATTAAAAACATTCAAAGATATTTTATATTACCACATGCCTGGTAGGCCTGTCACATTAACTACTTTTGTTGGACGATATACTGTCCCAGAAATAATTGCGATAAATTAAATGATCACCATTTTATGCCAGTGATATTATGATAATATAATAGCATAATAGTTTGAGATCTTTCAACTCTTATGAATATTCAGACACTGGAATTGGAACGTTCAAACAACAGTTTTTATTCTTCTGATGAAAAAAATGGCATGAGATATTCAAAACTCAAGCAAATATTCGCAAATTTTATATATTAATACAAAGCTGTGAAACCGCCCTTGTTGGGAAAACCAGACCTCTTGAAATACATTACAAAAACATTATAACGAGTACACTATTATAATAGAATATTGTGCATTCTTTACGCTTTAGTTATTCATCGTCCGTGGGTTTAGTGCGCTGTTACGGAAAGAGCGTATTCGCGACATGACCTGTGTTTGCTACAGATCTTAAATTTGTGTTCGATTGTGCGTTTTATCTTAAATTCGACGAACATGCGGAGTTCGAATCTTCATTTCACAGCCCTAGAGCACAGGAGAGGGCAGAATGGTTAAAATGTCGGTGATGTTCATTCGTGTAAACTAACACGCAGGTAAACACGTAGGGCGATATCGAGGTCATTTCGCACGAAAAGTCCATGGCGTAATTATCGTGACAGGTTGTGTGTTAGGGTTCGGGTTAACGCAACCAATGCCTGGTTGTGTGTTGTATGTGAATACACTGATAATCATCTCCAAACTCAGAGAGTGCAAGTGTTTGCAGGATTTGCCCTCATCCAGTTGGAGCAGCTTGGAGAAATGTTTTGAATGCAAACATACACACATCCAAGAGAGGACATATGAAAGTCCATTTTGTCCAATGATGAGCAGCTTGGTCTAACACCAGTGAGCTAAGCGTAAAAAAATATAAAAAAGTGAAATCCAATAGTGAAATAAAGCACATGTGATGTTAAATGAAATAATGAAAGTGTTTAGTCAACATCCATTGGCTTTCTGATCACTGGCCTAAAGGTTTCACTATGGTAGGGTAAACATGGGTAACCCACCCAGCAAGTGAACGCCAACACAACATGTCCCGTGTCCAAAATCACAGCAAGACACATGCAGATAACCTAATAGGATTTTGTAATGTTCGTTCGCTTTGTAATTCATTCCTTAGATGATTTGGGGGGATAATAAAAAAGAAATGGCAAATAATGTGCATAGGCTATAGAAGTGCGTGTCAGAAGAGATTATACGTTTCATAAATTCACATACACTACATCAGACATGTAGGCATTATATATGAATCATGGGGAAATTTAACCAACTGATACCAAAATATTCAACATGGAGCCCTCTTAATGAGCGAATGGGACATCATCATCATCATCATCATGATTAGACATGTGTGCTCATCGGTACAGTGTACATCACAACATTCAACACATACAATATTGTTATCATGTGAAAATACAGGCACTGGGCAGTGGGCTGTGTAATCAGGCAGCATTTTTGGCCCGTGTTTGTGCTCTGGGGATAACGTCTGTCCCATTCGAAAGCAAGGCAGCATAAGGAGAGCGGTCTTCTGTCCTGATCTTTGGACAGATTTGAAGACAGATTGTCACGGAGAAAGCAATCCCATAAATCTGTTCACCAGACCATGAAAGTTTTTTTTTTTTTTTTTTTTTTTAATATACCAGACTGAACAATAGCTGTTGTTTTTTTTCTTCAGTGTAGTATTTTTCTTTAATTATGTTTGAAGATATTGTTAAAAAAAAAAAGGGAGATAAGGTGAAGCAAATCACTGTGATATGATAACTGCACATCAAAGAGGGTAAATAACCGTTCACTGTCAGAGACATTTGCCTACATTTTCAGGAACTCTCATAATATATAATAACCTTCGCAGATTTGCATAAATAAATAAATATATACCGCGTTAAAGAGCCTCATATTAAGGGTGTGACGCAGGTTTACACGATTGAAGTGAAAAAAATAAAAAATAAAAAGTTTGGTTTAAGCCTTTACCCGATGAGTACTGGATGTACAACCACCGACCACCTGTACTTGCGTTTGTGCCATTTCTAATGGCACCCTGTTGCTGCTTCTACAGTGATAAGACTCGTGTACTGTCTCGTATTTCATACAGCTTCTGCGACGGTATGAGGCGAGCTTCGGTCTGCGAAAGGTGCCGAAACGCTTAATAATTACAATCACGACGTCCTGCTTCCCTCAACCAGACATCATCGACTGGGAACAAACTGGTGACTTTAATTAAACTTGCATTGGCTGCCTGAAATCACGAGCCCCTCATTCATATGTTTGTAACTCTAGCTATCTCTCCAGCTACCTTATCAGGTTCATATAAATATGAAATATTTCAAATAAAAACGCCGGCGAATAAATGTGACCGAGCAACGGCCTTCTACGACGTAAAGAAAAGCCTGTTTTCTATGATGATGTGTTTTCCCTTGTGATAAACAGTCATGTTATGGATATTGAGCAGAAATAAAAACCTAACGATCATTTCCCCTAGTATTGTTGGTGCCTAATTGTCTTCTTCTTCTTCCATAATGTCTGATAGCCCCATTATTAATTCTGGACCAGAATCCATAGAGAGAAGTCTGAACATCTCCGTGTAGTGTTGATATTTTAGGATTTAAACATGTGTTGTAGTGAGATCCACACCGTGCTGTGTCATCAGATTCCCATGAAAGAATCTCCTTTCTTTCTTATTAGTGCTGAAAGGCAGTGCGACTTCCTGTGAGCAGAATTTCGCAAGTTTTTGCTGAATTTCTCATTCCGGGTACAGAGTGATTCACTGGCCCTGTTCACGTCCAGCACACAGCACACATCACCCAGCTCCACCAGAAGGCTCGGCACCAGAGAGCTTCGGGAGTGCTGAAAGAGTTTCCAAAAGGGGAAGTGGAGTCGTTTTTAACTTCTGGCCGTGTGTTAAAAGGTTCCAGTCTTTCACTAAAGCGGCTGCTGAAGTCCTCCTGATGCTGCCGCAGCCCGACTCTCACACTTCCCCCCCATCGTGATCAGGGTGATATTAATGCTGATATTCACACACACGTCAGACCCGAGATCATTCGAACCCCACGGTGTGTTTGGGTGTTTTTGCTCCTACCGCGCCCCTCTTCGTGTCGATCACACACTTCTGTGTGTGTGTGTGTGTGTGTGTGTGTTTCACCCTCTACCAAAACAAATATTGAACAAAAGTAGTGAAGGATTTCACACTTACAGATTTTGCCTCGCAGACTTTGTAGAATCCGGATTTTCGTGTCGTCTTCTTCCGCCATGGTCAAAGCTTTGTGTGTGTGTGTGTGAGTGTGTGTGTGTGCGTGTATGTGCGCGTGTGTGTATGTGTGTGTGTGTGTGTGTACAGTAGCTACATTCACTGAGTACTGCGCGTAACTCTCGGGAGCGCCTGCTGTCACTACCCGATTGGCGGTGCGCATGCGCGACATTTCCCACGCATGCGCATGAAATGGCGCGGTTTTGCGACGCTACCCGGGTCACACCGCGCATGCGTGAAGTGACAAACGCACCCTGCACGAAGATAAGGGATGCTGTAGTTCGGCAAGTGCGAGCTATAGTCATTTCTGCTTGTGGGTTCTTTTTTGAAATAATAATAATAATAATAATAATAATAATAATAATAATAATAATAATAATAATAATAAAGCATGGAATTATGCCTTTTGGTCGTTTGAAATAAATTCACACGAATATACTCTTAAAAGAAATGTATATATATATATATATATATATATATATATATATATATATATATATATATATATATATATATATATATATATATATATATATATATAATTTCTTCATTTACATCACGCTGTGTTTATATGGTTGATAAGTACAGCTAACCGGCTAAGCGACTGTCCCCCTGCTGGTAAACCGGCCACTTCCGGTAACGTTACATGCGGGTAAGTGAAAGTAAACCATGAGGCAAATTACTTATTTCTGATGTAAAATATATTAATGTATAAAGCCAGAAGATTAAGAGATGACACACATCACCCTGCGAAAAAAAACCCCAAACAAACAGGAAAGAGTTCATGCTATCGATTTGTCAGCTTCCTAATTTACAAATCTGCTTAAGGTATTGTTTATTTTGTTTAAGGCAAGACACTTCCGGTCATAGGGGTAATGAAAAAAACAAACAAAACCCCAATAGCTATTTTAAACAACAAAAATACCAACAAAAATAACCTAATATCTATTATAAACAACAAAAATACCAACAAAAATAACCTAATATCTATTATAAACAACAAAAATACCAACAAAAATAACCTAATATCTATTATAAACAACAAAAATACCAACAAAAATAACCTAATATCTATTATAAACAACAAAATAACCCAATAGCTATTATAAACAACAAAATACCAACAGAAATAACCAGAAAATATTGCCAGATGATTTACTGGTGTTCTTTGAATCAGAACTTTGGAACTATTTCAGAAATGTATATTTAATTACATTATTGATGCAAATGTGGCTAATAATCCATGTATAAATGTGCCTAATTAATAAACCCAATAAGCCAAGTGAGCTGTTCGTGCAGTCTGGGTGGGAGGGACAGCATGTTCTACACCAGCCAGTTGTCGGCGCCTGTGAGCTCATGTATGAGGAAGGGGGTTAACAGAGCGGTGTTACGCTGCCCCGTGATGCAGCATGAGCAGTAGTTCGATATGATGTCATGGCTGGCCTCATGTGTCTCATCTTAGTTTTCACCCTCATCAGCTACCTTTGGTAGCTGTCACATGATAGGAGAGAGTTAGCTAATGGGTGGGTAAAAACAACGTGGCTTAACGTGTTGATGTGGAGTTTATATGGCTTATGAGGAAAACTGACATGATATCATAATGACACATAGTGTGAAGTGTAGAGGTCGAACGACCAAACGCTTCACAGTCAAACACTGCTGAACTTTATTACAAAATAAACAGTACTGGCTGTACCATGAAAATGTACTGTACTTTTTTTTGTGTGTGAAATTAATATATACAATTACCCATGAATAAATGTTAAAGTAAATAAAAGATATACAGCCAAACTGAACCAAATAGTAACACTCGGCTGTGGCTCAGGTGGTAGAGTGGGTTGTCCACTAATCATCGGTGGTTCAATTCCTTGAGCAAGACACTTAACCCCAAGGTGCTCCAGATGGCAAGCTAGCTCTGCTACCATTAGTGTGTGTGTGTGTGTGTGTGTGTGTGTGTGTGTGTGTGTGTGTGTGTGTGAATGAGAACAAGTGTACAGCGCTAAGGTTAAAAAAGCGCTATATAAGTGCAGACCATTTACCATTCCAAATAACAAATAAATATAGAGACGTCTAAAAGGAATCAAAAAACACTTCAAATAACACAACAAAATTTGTCAGCTCCCATACTGTATAATGGCAGCGGACGCTTCTCAGCCGCTCCTGCGACGTATGTTTTGTCTGTGTGTTCTTTCAATATAAATATTGATTTGTTCTGAGATAAGAGATGCCAGATGTGTTACTTAGCAAGGCATCAGGGTTGAAACGTAAAGTACCAGTCTTGACGTTTTTCTGTGGCGAAGACTGAAATGACTGGAAAAGGAATTTCTAATCTAAAGGAATGATTATAGTAAACGTAAGTGAGGTAACCAAACATTTCATGAGCTCAAAGATAATTCAAATAAATAATAAATAGTATACAGTCAACTCTTATTTTTAATGATATAAAATGAATCATATCTTTATGTGAAAATAAGTCTGTTGTACTGACCTGTTAAAAAGTGTTGTAAATAATAGTGTCACGTATCTGGAAACTCTGGACTCCATTTCCCATCAGCCACTGCACTGCACCACATGACGACATGCACCACACCTGATCCACGTTTCTGGTTAATGAGCACCCATGTGTAAATGTAGTCTTTGTCTGCACTCTCTCCTTGTCTTTCGTTGTCTGAGACTTCTGTCTTTCATGTCGGTGTGTTTTGTTTCTTGCCAAGTTGTCTTAGTGTTTGTGTAGTAGTCTGTTTGTTTATATTTAAATGTTTAAGTCTGCACTTGCTTCTGCCTCAACCTGTGATTCGTGACAAAACGAAAGACCATTTTTTTCGGAAGCAGCAGACCAACTCCCGCGCTCCCTCCCCTATTATGGTTCTCGCTCAGCCGTCATGGTCAGCGGAGGACATCACTCTGCCTCCACGGTACGTAAGAGAAGTCGCTCCGTCTCCTGGCGGACTCAAGGATTCCCCTCTGTACAGCTACCTCAAGCTCGCTCGGCCGTCATGTTCAGTGGAGTATATCACTCTGCCGCCCCACTCTGTGAGAGGGGACGCTCCGTCTCCTAGCGGACTCAAGGATTCCCCACTGTTCAGCTACCTTAAAGTGCCTCAGCCTCCCGGTTCGGCTGAGGTAGTCGCTCAGCCTCCCGGTTCGGCTGAGGTCGTCGCTCAGCCTCCCGGTTCGGCTGAGGTCGTCGCTCAGCCTCCCGGTTCGGCTGAGGTCGTCGCTCAGCCTCCCGGTTCGGCTGAGGTCGTCGCTCAGCCTCCCTGCTCGGCTGTGGACGTCGCTCAGCTTCCCTGCTCGGCTGTGGACGTCGCTCAGCCTCCCTGCTCGGCTGTGGACGTCGCTCAGCTTCCCTGCTCGGCTGGGGACGTCGCTCAGCTTCCCTGCTCGGCTGGGGACGTCGCTCAGCTTCCCTGCTCGGCTGGGGACGTCGCTCAGCTTCCCTGCTCGGCTGGGGACGTCGCTCAGCTTCCCTGCTCGGCTGGGGACGTCGCTCAGCTTCCCTGCTCGGCTGGGGACGTCGCTCTGCCTTCCTGCTTCACTGTGGACGTCGCTCTGCCTCCATGCTCCGCTGAAGACGTCGCTCCTTTCCTTTGCTGCGCTCGGTGTGTCGCTCCCCCTTCCTGCTCCATGGAGGACGCCGTTCCCCCCTCATGCTCCTCGGAGAGTGTCGTTCCTCCCTTGGGCCTCGCGGAGAACCTCGCTCCCCCCGTGAGCCTTGTGGTGAACCTCGCTCCCCCCGTGACCCTCGTAAGGTACTTCGCTCTCCCCTTGAACCTCGTGGTGAAGCTCGCTCTGCTCTCCTATCCCATGGGGGACGTCACCCCGCTTTCGTGCTCTGCCAAGGACGTCCCTCTGCCCCCCTGTGCCGTTGTGGAAGCCGCTCGGCCTCCTGGTTTTGCTGGGGACTCTTTGCCCAGAAGGCCGGGACCTCCAGATTGTGGACGTATGGTTTTGGGCGCTCCGGGAGTAGCGCCCTTGGGGGAGGGTTCTGTCACGTATCTGGAAACTCTGGACTCCATTTCCCATCAGCCACTGCACTGCACCACATGACCACATGCACCACAACTGGGTCTTCAGCAGGCGGCTGTGGCGCAGTTGGTAGAGTGGGTTGTCCCCTAATCGTAGGGTTGACGGTTCGATTCCCGGCCCGGGTGACTCCACATGCCGAAGTGTCCTTGGGCAAGACACTGAACCCCAAGTTGCTCCCGATGGCAAGCTAGCACCTTGCATGGCAGCTCTGCTACCATTGGTGTGTGTGTGAATGGGTGTAAAGCGCTTTGGATAAAAGCGCTATATAAGTGCACATTTACATTTAACTGCACCTGATCCACGTTTCTGGTTAATGAGCACCCATGTGTAAATGTAGTCTTTGTCTGCACTCTCTCCTTGTCTTTCGTTGTCTGAGACTTCTGTCTTTCATGTTGGTGTGTTTTGTTTCTTGCCATAGTCTCTTGCCAAGTTGTCTTAGTGTTTGTGTACTAGTCTGTTTGTTTATATTTAAATGTTTAAGTCTGCACTTGCTTCTGCCTCAACCCGCGATTCGTGACAAATAGTTTATTATAGCTTCGCTTCACTCATATTTGATGTTGAAATGTATACTTGCCTAAAGAAAGGTTCAAAAAGAAAATAATAAGAAAAAAAACCAAAGAGTGATATTTTGCAGGATAGGGGCTGTTATTGTAAACATTTGTATACTAAACATTGATGCTGTCGTCAACCCAGTTACCCTTATGCCAGATGTATTATTGAGCTATATTTTGAGTAATAATATCTTAGGATGGAGGTAAAAGATCGGACAGTTAGAGGAATGGTAGATCAATTACATATGGTAATTAAATAATTATAGCAACCGTCAGAAAAAGGCTAGCAACATTTTACAGTATTCAACCTAATTTTGGTCATTTCAAATGATATGTGTGTAAAATTGCAAATAATTAATTACATTCATTATATTGTAGTAAGTGAGACTTAGTTTGCAAGACATTGTTAAAAAAATTGCTTGCAAATACATTGGATTTAATATCTGATCATTGTGTTAATAAAAGCAGCTTCCATGTGAAATACATGTACACTTATACACATACACTCACTGACCACTTTAAAAGGAACACCTGTACGTTGGCTCATCCAGTCATGTGGCTGCAGTGCATAAAAGCATGTAGATACAGGTCAAAAGCGTCAGTTAATGTTTACATCAAACATCAGCAGGGGGAAGAATGTGATCCCTGTGACTTTGAGCAGGGCATGGTTGTTGGTACCAGATGGACTGGGATTTTCATGCACAACAGCCTATACTAGTTGAATGTTGGAAAAAGACCAGATGTTTTTCTAGTCTTCACACCTCCAGTCTTGGGTAAGGCTATGCCACTGTAGCCTCAGACAGAACCCAATGTAGTCTTCTGCTGTTGTAGCCCATCCACCTCAAGGTTCATGTTGTGCATTCTGAGCTGCTTGTCTACTCACCACGGTTGTAAAGAATGATTATTTGAGTTATCCTAGATTTCCTGTCAACTATTACCAGTCTGGCCATTGTCCCCGACTTCTCTCATCAATAAGACGTTTCCATCCGCAGAACTGATGCTCAGTGGAAATTTGTTGATGTTGTTGTTGTTATTGTACAATTTTGTATAAAAACAAGAGACTGTGTGAACATCCAAAAGAGTTTAGCTGTTTTTGAAATACACAAAACAGCCTCTCTTGCACCAACGAGCAAGCCACAGTCAAAGTCACTGAGATTTAAAATTTTCCCCATTCTGATGTTTGATGTGAGCATTATCTGAAGCTCTGGACCTGGATCTGCATGATTTATACATCCACCACCTAGTGGCAGAGGCATAAATATGAATACAGTTGTTGTTTTTTTTATTGCAGGCTTAAAATGTATTATTAAAAAAAAGTACACCAAGATCATTCATATCAGAAATAGAAACATTTTGGGGTGGAAGGGGGAAAAAGAAAAACTTGCAGTACCCTGGTTGCACATGCGTGCACACCCCTTAACTAACACTCTACCAACATAACACTTCTTGATTTGGAAATTTATTCCAGTCTTCCTTGCGAAAAAGAGGTGAGGGTATCTCCTGTGCACAAGCCTTTACAAGTCATTCCACAGGTTCTCAATAGGATATAGATCTGGGCTCTGACTGGGCCATTCCAAAACATTTATCTTCTTCTGAAACCATTCCTTGTTGACTCGGTTTTGTGAGTTGTGTCATTATCATGCTGGAAGGTGACATTTCTCCACAGATGTCTGTAGATTTTGAGCCAAAATAGATAGATAGGTATTTGGATCTATTCATGAAAAAGAGTTCTGACTTGGTCATTTCAGACCATAATATATAGTTTCCCAAAATGTGGGCATGCTTGTATGGTTTTATTTTTTTGTTGTTGATAAAAGTCTTCTATCTAGCCACCCAACCCCATAGCCCATTTGAGGAATACAAGGGATTATTGCCACATTCAGGGAGTGAGCAGTACTTGCCAGATATTCCTGCATCTCCTTTTAAAGCGCACCTATTATGGTCTTGAAACGTGCATAATTTAGTCTTAAAGGTCTCATACAATAGATTTACATGCATCCAAGGTCAAAAAACACTTCACTGGTCCCCCGGGTCACGAACGACTCGTTAAATGATCCGTTCTAAAGGATTCACTCTAAACTCCTCCTTTCAGAGAGAATACTCTGCTCTGATTGGTCAGCTGTCCCAGTCTGTTGTGATTGGTCTACGTAAAGTCTGGATCAGCTGTTCAGAATCGGTTCCTTCTTTTAAGAGTCAATATCTCCTTTTGTCATGCACTTTTGATTTTTAAACTTTGCACACGTTTTACGTTCACAAACAGCTCTATAACGCACTACATGAAAGGTAATGTTTGAAAAACCATAATAGGTGCACTTTAATGTTGCTGTAGGTCTCTTGGCAGCCTCCCTGATCAGTTTTCCTCAATTTTGGATGGACGTCCTGTTCTTGCTAATGTCACTGTGGTGCCGCATTTTCTCCACTTGTTGATGGTGGCCTTCAGTGTTCCATCTATGACTCCACTCTCCTGAACGATACCTCTCGATAATGAGATCCCGTACATGCTTTGTAAGCTCTTTGTGGACCATGGCTTCATCAGTCGGTTGAAACAATTTGAAGATGTCAAGAAATCCTACAGTAACAGTTGCTTGATTTGAGGTTAATCACAATCACTTGATTGATGGCAGGTGTGTGATAATTATGTTTGAACACAAGTTTGAACGTTGTTGGTTAATTCTGAGCAAACTCGCATGCCCCATTATTATAAAAGGGGGTGCTCACTTATGCAAGTTTTTTCTTTTCATTTTTAAAAAAAAAATAATAACAGGTTCATTAATTGAAACGAATAATCACAGGTTTATTGCAATTAATAATATTTATTGCGCATCCTTCATAGGAGCATTTATTTGTGTGAACAATTAAAACATTGAAATGAAGAAAAACACCAACATGGCTAAAAGTTGCAAAGTAACAAACACAAGGAGTCGTATGTGTGGACTAACGATGAGGTGGATCTACTACTTAAGGTTACACGTGAATACAAAGAGTTCACCCATGTCTTATTCACAATCTGTTTGTACTGCTGGAGCAGTGGATTCAGGAACAGTACAGTAGGCTACATATCATATTCTGGAGCCTCCACAAATGGGTGTAATAACAAAAAGCCAAAAATGAAATAAAAATAGCAAGCATGTCATGAAAATAAGAAATGACAGATTACACAGGTAATAACCTGGTCAGCAGCTGTAATAAAAGGAGACCCATCACATTCATAGAACATTCAAAACTGCAATGGGCATGCACAGGTTGCTCATTGTTAGGACAAAAAAAACACACGTTTTTTTCAGTAACCCAGCCCACAATAGTCACTTGGAGTCGTTGGAATACTTTGATGTAACTGCAAAATGTTTTACTATGTGAATAACTGGAAACAAACAGATTAAACTATAGGACTAATGAAACATCTGCTGAATGTTGTTAACTTCTAATTACAGCTGTGCCCAGTGACAACGGAGAAGGCGCACAGACACGGGGTTACATTAATACAACACCCCGTGCTTTGAATTTCCATTTTAACCATATAATTGTACATGGGTATTGTGGGAATCCTATGCCATATATTGTCAAATGATGCAAGTCTGCCAGATAAGGGAAAGTGTCTGTGTGCCTAATGCAAGTGCATTAGTTCTAGTATGTTTATAATTTCATTCAAATGTATTCATTATAAACAAAAATACTGGAAGAAATATAAACATAAAAGAAAATCTTAGAGACCACAACTGACAAAATAACTGGACAAGTAGTCCGTTCATATGATATGATATGATATGATATGTATAAGAACAGGGTTAAAAATGAAACAACCAGCCACTAGAGGGCATCATAGACACTTTGGGTTAACATACCATATCAATCACTTAAATGTCAACAGAACTACACATTTCATTGAATTGACCATTGCGAGAGTCACAATAATAACTCACTTTAGTGCTTCAATTCCTTTTGAACTACCTTTTTTTTTATTTTTTTTAAGTAAAGTAATTTTAAATTGATTTGATTTTCAACTTACGGCAGTTACATCTACCTGCTAGTATTTCCATACTTGTCATACGATTTGCCCAATCCACTTAAAAGAGTAGTTCAAAATGAGTGAAAAATTGATGAATCGCCCGCAAGTGCATGTTGACAAATAATGCGAATATGATGGAGAACATTTTAATCGAGTCTAGTTTAAACTGTGATTAAGTCCTGCTTCTGTTAAGCATCTGATAAGCAATGACCCATCCACTTGATTCAGGGAGGCAAATGAAAACATACAAAAATAAAATTTTCTCCTCTCATAGAAAAAACATAAAAAACTACCAACAGTATTTTGCAGGAAACAAATAAAAATTCTTTATATTTACACCATTGTAAAGTGACAACTTTTGAACAACTTTCATTCCTGTCAGATAGGTTCAAATGTACGTCTTGATACTGCGCTCATTAATGTTTACTGTGTAACATCATTTTCTGCATTTCCTTCCTTCAGAATCAGTTGTGGGCATAAAAAACAGGTTCCTCTTTACACAAATGCCACTCTGACTTGGGTGACTGCAGGGAAGCGCCCTTAATCGCAGGCACTCTTGTCAGACATGTTGTATAGAGGTTGGATGTGTTGAGATGGTTGTTTGTTATACTTTTAGGCAGATGACCCTTTTGCACTTGAGACTCAAACCCCAGAGTGGAGTCTTTAGAATATTCCACAAAGCTTTTCTTTTTCGATTTTCTTCTCTGAATCTCTGGATGAAATGGAGACAAAGTCCTGTCACCTTTACAGGACAACAAAAGCGTTGTCTTTTTGTGGAGCTGAGGGATTTGGGGATAAATTCCCTTAGCATCCATATCCAGTGCCTCCTCAGTTTTAGTGCTGAGTGGTAAGCAGATTTTAGGACTTGCCCAGGGTTCAATTTTCGGTTGTTCTTTGCTCTCTGAAGCAGGCAAGTATGATCTTGTGATCGTCTCACTATTTTCTGTCTCTTTTACCTTATTGAAGTGCTTGCTCTCATGTATGCTCAGCAGCATTGCAGACTTGCACACTTTAGGGCAGTACCGACAACTATGTTCCGTACTGAACCTTTCAAGATGTTTTGCTTCATGGCTCTTTTTGGTGGCAAGGTAGAGGAACCGCTGTGGGCAGTATGAGCAGCGGTAGCGTTTTTCACTACTCAGGCTACGAGTCAACCCTATCGAGTTAAAGCATGAGCCATCCTCTGTGCAACTTTGGCAGGCAAAATCCTCGGTGAACGGGACATCTGCATTGGGAAGCTCGTTGAGAGGGCACTGCTTACCACAAATCTTACAGCGAGGCTTATGGCAGTTGACAATATGCATGCTGAGGGCGGTTGAAGTCGAGAAGGAGCTACTACAGCAACGGCAGGTAAAATTCTCTTTTGGACTTTGACTCCTTAGCTCCATCCTAGACTCAGATCTCTCAGCTGCGACTCTTTCCTCTAGATCACAATCCATTTCCATGAAGTCATCATCTGGCTCAGGAGACAGTGGCTTTGTATAGTACTGAGCAGCCTTTAACCTTTTCCGCTTGGATCTGAATCTTTTGCCCTTCTTTTTAGGTTTGTATGAGTAATAAGGACGCCACAGTTTATCATTTTCAGGATCATTCACATCATCATATGGCTCATCTTCTATGACTGAGCTGGGAACTTCTGTCCGTAGGCGTAGATTTGGGAATCCTAGATCATCCTCTGCTGTGTTACCTTTCTCATTATCTTGCTTCCAGTTTCTTCTCTTTTTCCTCTTTGGGAACAGTTTTGAGCCTTTAATCTTGCGTCGAATAATGGCCTCATTGCCAATTTTGACAGTTATCTGGCACAGTGGCAAGACTGGGTTGTTCACTGATGGACCAGGACAAGCAGGCTTGGCAATGTATGTTTCCGTCTTACCATCATGGCGAAGATTCGGCATCAGGGTCTGTGGTTGTGGCTGAAGCAACTGATTAGCCATTACTTCGATAGTTTGTGCAGCTGCTGATAATTCACTAAGCTTGCTCAGTCCCTCAAATGAGCATACTGGTGGTATGTTGAGGAATGGCAGAACATCTCTGCTTGTGTTACTACTGCATTGTTTGGGAGATAGGTTTCTGTGCATTATCGTAGAGGACATTGTGTTTTCCTCTGTTATCAAAGATGGGGTGTATCCACAACCGAAACCAGCTGACACAGAGGCCTGAAAGCCTGCCAATCCACTGTGGTTATTAGTGGGGTTAAAGCCTTCCTCTTCGATATGAGACAAATTCTTATCAGAAGGTAAAGGAGTGTCTACATGTTGGTCACATGGCTGGTCAAAGGTAATGTGAGGCATTTCCGAAGCCATCATCTTTGGAGTTGCCATAAAGGTCACAGGCATTGAGAATAATGATTGACCACTAGTAGCGCACTCTAGGTTATGAATAGGAGCTGTGCCTTTAAGTGGAGTAGCTTGTGAGTTAACATCTAGCGGGGCAGTGAAAGAATGCTCGTGGTTGCCCATGACTTCAGAATAAGTCTGACTATAAGTCTTGTACCTTTTCTTCTTGAACTTCATTGGTAAAAGTCTGTAGAGTTTTATGGGGTATACACTTCCCTTGAAACCACCATTAGCAGATTTTTTATTCACTGCCAGACGTGGATCAATGCCATGGAATGACTTCTGGTGGTTCTTGAGGATGTAGTAAGTCAAGAATGTCTCTAAGCAGAAGATGCACTGATAGCGCCGCTCTCCTGTGTGCCAGATCTCATGTTTGGTACGGTATTCTGCCAAAGCAAAAACTTTATTGCAGTAGTGACAAGGATAGGCTCTTTGCCATGAATGCACATTCTCATGTCTTTTTAAGCTAGACAGAGTTACATAGGCTCGTTTGCACACACTGCATTTATAAGCCCGTTGACTGCTTGATTTGGTAACTCCTTCTTGAAGTGCTTCCAATGGGTCTGATAATGTACTATCAAGCTCTGGAGGATCTTGAAGATCAGAACTTGGGAAAGGTGTATCATCTAGGAAGGGTGTGCTACTTGAGTCTAGACTCACTGAAGCCTCTTTGCCATTCGGCTCCAGCTGCGGTAGACCTTTCACACACATTTGTTCGTGATTGCGCAATCGTTTCAGGTGCATGAATTTTTTATTGCAGTACTTGCAAAACAGATGACTGACAAATCTTCTCTTGTGGCTTTGCATATGGACAGCAAGAAGTGCTGAACTACTGAAGGCCTCAGGACATTGCTGGCATCGGTAAGTTGTAGATGTTGGTACATCTTCAGGAATTAAGGAAGGCGGATCATCATCCTGTGGGGGCAAAATCTCAGGTGGAGGCAACAAGTCGGGGGCAGAACACAAGGCTGAATTTGAGCTTGAAGACTGCAGCATAGATGTGGAGTCAGGGGGACCATTTTGTACAACAGAACTGCTAACAGGACTCTGAACAAATTCACTACTTACACTGGATATGGGTGCCAAACCTTTGCAAAGTCGATGGCGCTTTTTAATGGGACCAAGCCTATGGTTGGACAGAGTCTTGCAAGGTAGCACTACAGGCTTTATGACCTCTTTGTCATATTGTTGTACATTCTCTTTTAGCTCAGAAGTCTGATGGCCTTGGTTTACAGCATATGAGTGTTCAAACATGGCATCAACAGAATCACCTTCGACAGAGGGTATTCCTGATAGCGGTTGTTGAGCCATGTCTGGTGATTGGTGGCCATTACTGTGCGAGTCTACTGAAGTAAATGGGTTGTTAACTTCAGCCACTTCTGTGATGGAGAAAGCATTGGTTATCCGTGGACCTTTGGAGCACTCTTGCTCCTCAAGCCGTGGTGCCTCCTTCTTTAAACTGCTGCAAACAGACAGTTTTGTCTGATTCACTGAACTTTCTGATTTAGCAAAGGCTTGGCTTTGTGCCATTCCAGAGTCTTGCCTTTCAATCTCAAGAAGCTTCTCAAGAAAGGGAATCCCTAACCTTTTCCCTGCAGCTATTAAGGATCTGTTGTCCCCTTTACTTGCTAAATCCACTTTGGAGGAGTAAATGAAATTAAGGATGCTTGCAAACACCTCTGACTTGAGATCTGGTATTTCCAGCACCTGGCTAGAACCACAAGTCTCAGAAGCTGTGAAAGCATTGCGGAAATATCCGCTAGTCGCAGCCAAGACATTTCTGTGAGCACGGAATTTGATGTCCTCCACAACAATGGTAACATCACAGAACAGGCCAAGTGATCGTTGTTCGCTGAGTCTGGAAAGGACAGTATGGGGGTGCAAGTTGTCCATCATCCCATTGCAGCTGGAATGGACCACTATCATCTATAAGTGTGGATGAAAGAGAAGACAATTCCATTAGGATACAATGTTAATGGGCAGTGTTATCTCAGTAATAAAGGTTCTGCGTTAGTGACTGTAATGTTAATTTAAATCTCAGAACTGCAACAAAGTTATTTTGGGCCCTTGAACAATACTTCTCAACTTGTAAAACTGTGTTTTGGATTGGATTGAGTGTGAATGTCATAATGTACATTGTTCTAAAGTAAATTGCACACATTTTCAGTTCGTACACATGTGACAGATTTATCATGGCCATATTTTATAGGCTGCAATAAATACATTAAGATATTGAAGCTACTATGTGGCCAATCACAATGCATGGTGTTAAGCTGGCAGTATTAATTCAATGGAAAGACATTTTAGACTTTTAGCAAAAAGACACTATGGGTTTTGTTTGTATTATATGGTGCAAGTTTCCAAACAGAACTTCCAACCACAAAGCCTTTAGTTCTGAGATCTCCCCCTGTCTGTAATTGGTCTAAATACCACACAGTTGTGGATGAAGCAGCTCAAACACTTTGAGGCAAAACTCAAATTTGTTACATACTTCTGTTTTTATTTTATTTTTTTAAATTGCCCTGGAAAATAAATTAACACTACAACCAGCATCTTTTTCTGACACATTTGTGCTTCTTTCACCATCAATATGTACATTTTAATACTTGTTCAGTCTGACAGACTTGCTATGCAAAAGATTTAACTGTTCAATATGGTCTATTTGATTAGAACATTTTATTACTCTCACTGTGTTACAACGGTAGAGAATGCAGGCGGTTTAGTGACCAGTAGTCAAGTCAGCTGAAGTAATTTTCTCTTCCGCCTTGTTTGTGGATGTTTGCACTGGTTAAAATGGATCCTTTAACTTAGTAGCCTGAGAAGGTCAAACATCAACGGGTCATACATGAGTTAAAAAACCTCCATGAGTATCTGATTAAATAAAAAAGAAACTGTGGGACCGGGCTGGTTGCTGTGCAGGTTACTAACTGGCTGGATTTGTTTGAACACATCACCAAAACTAAAGAAGCGGAAAAGGATGTTTAGACATTAATCCTCATCCCACACTTTATTAGGATGACCCAACAGGCTTAGGTCAGAAAACGTGACAGAAAACTATGTTGCGACAGTTAGCTATGGATGGTTTCATCCATGCCCTCAGTTATGAGACTTGCAAAGCAGTGGCAATTCAAAACATAGAGAGCATAGTGAAAATTGTGGATGCTATCAAAAGGGCTGAGGCTACCTTGACAATGACCAATTCATGAATGAAGTTACAAATGAATGAGTTTAGAGTGTCATCATAGAGGACTTTGTGTTTCCCTGTGTTGTTAGAGACAACATCTATCCATAACTGAAAATATGTGAGCTGCTGCAGTACACTTGATACCAGGGAGAAGTACTGGCCTCACACTCCAGACTCTGCTTAACAAGTAGGGAACACCCCTTGCTGGCAGACTGCAGCACACCTTGGACATAAGACAGGAACAGGAGTGACAGCCAGTAACTATGGTTACATGTTTACCTGCAGTTACATTTGCACAACCAACCGATCTACCTTGCCCAGTCTGATATAGAGGAACTGTCCAAGTCAACTACACACACTGCAAAATTTGGCCTGTCTTAATTGAACTTATTGCCAGTCTTTCAGTACCTATTAGGTGTCCCAGGTTTGGTAAGATGCTGAATGTGTTTGGGCCCAGAACATTTTACTCACCAACGATTTGAGCTACTGGTGATGGAGGAACAGTTTCAGAACCGTTTACCACTAACCCTAAATGAACTAGTTTCACTTAAAACCATTACATAATGCCTCACAGACTACTCATCAAGCAGTTTGAAGAGAGCAAAATTGAAAAAGATACAACAAAGTCATTAGAGACTGCAAGCAAATTAGTCAAGTTTCATAGTAATGGTGGCCAAGACGGGTGGAACCCTCTGGTTCTGTAATGATGTATGGTAGTTAAACAAGGTGTCAACGTTTGATACCTACCCTATCTCCTGGGCAGATGAACTAGCTGAGCACCTGGGCCGTAATTCCAAACTTGGACCTTACTAAATGATAATGACAGGTGACCTTTGCCTGTAGGACTGCACCAACTGCACCTAAATTTCTAGCTGTCCCTGGCAGTATAAGGTCCTCCCACCCAGGCTCCATGGGGACACAATTCCACATGAGTCTCAGAGACAAAGAAGTGTTTTAAGCATCAAGAACTTTGATGCATGCTTTTCTGGTGTTGGCAGGATACTACAGATGGTTAATTGGTAACTTGGTCCTCTACAGCTGCCCTCATAACAGATCACACAAAGTAAGTCTGTGAGACCAATGCTCTATAAAGGGGACCACGGTACATGGACCACCAGCTAGTGAGGGTCAGCAACACTACCATTATGAGCATCAATATACCAAAGCAAAGTAAAAAAAAAAAAAACCAACAACAACAAATGCATCTGTGCAGACTGCTGCTGGAGATAAATAATACTATAAACAAATTTAAAACTTAATTCAATGGAGAAGAAGGGCAGGTAACGAATTAGGGTAAAAGCAACATTCCTTGCCCTAACTCTCCCTGAAGACTCATTCTACAAAGTGTGACCTTCAGCTTCAGCTTATGATGAAGCAATAGTGGATACTCAAATATCCAAGATGGCAGCAGACAGCGACCTATTCGGGTCGACTAATATGGTGCAGGTTACGTGTAGCCTACACCAATTTGGAAACATTTTAAACAGATGTGCATTGGAAGCACTGGTGTATATGTCTACCATCACCAAATGCTGCTGAACATTGGAGAACAAAGCTCAGGAAGGATAAACTATGAACTGCAAGATGAGCTACACAATCTCTGGCTACTACGCGAACCAGGCCCTAGGACCGTGGTATTGCCTGATGACGTTGGCCAGAAGAGAGGGCACTGGAAACGGAAGGCAAGCCGGCATCCATGTTAGGCTAAAGGCTAATCCAATCCGTCCAGCTATACCATCCATTCTCCTCCCTAATGTTCACTCTCTTAACAATTAACTGGACTTACTCAGACTACAACTAACTACCCAGCATGAATTCCAGGACTGCTGTGTTTTAATTTTTATGGAAACTTGGCTCAACAACAGCATTCTGGACGCAGTCATTCAGCTAGCAGAGCTAACCGTATGTCGCACCGACAGGAAAGCAGCACTGTCTGGTAAGACTCACGGTGGTGGTCTGTGCGTTTACATAAAAATGACTGTTTATGACTGTGAAATTCCGACCAGATTACTACATGCAAAAGCCTCTAGAGGCTGTGGCGCAGTTGGTAGAGTGGGTTGTCCACTAATCGTAGGGTTGGCGGTTCGATTCCCGACTCCACATGCCGAAGTGTCCTTGGGCAAGACACTGAACCCCAAGTTGCTCCCGATGGCAAGTTAGCGCCTTGCATGGCAGCTCTGCTACCACTGGTGTGTGAGTGTGTGAATGGGTGAATGAGACACAGTGTAAAGCGCTTTGGATAAAAGCACTATATAAGTGCACATTTACCATTTACAAAGAGAGTTTACCACCACGCTCATTGACGCGGTGTACGTTGCAGCTGGCGCAAACGCTAGAGAAGCGCTAAGTGAACTCTATAGGGCTATCAGACAGAATCATTGCTGCCAAAATTCCACCAGCATGTTTTTTTTAACCCATGTTACGTTGGACCTTGTTTACACCAACATTCATGGTGCTTACAAGGCCCCCCACACACACACACACACTTCTGAAACATGCCAAACTGGTTCTGAAACAAGTGAGAAACTGGTCTGAGGGAGCCATCTCAGCACTTTGGACCTTGTTTACACCAACATTCACAGTGCTTACAAGGCTGTACCCTGCCCCCACATTGATGGCTCAGACCACATCTCTGTTATGCTAATCCTAACATATAGACCACTTCTGGAACGTGCCAAACCTGTTCTCAAACAGGTGTGAACAGTCAGGACTGTTTTGAGCACACAGACTTCAACCCACAGTTCGAAGCACAGAACAACATGACAATGAGGAAGACCACCCCAACTCCTACCAACCAAGTACTTTTTCTGTCTGCAGGAGAGGTCAGGAAAACTCTGTCCAGAGTCAACTGACAGAAAGCTGCAGGTCCTGACAACATATTTGGCTGGGTGCTCAGGGAATGTGCCGATCAGCTTGTAGAGGTCCTCACAGACATCTTCAACATTTCCCTGAGCCAAGCAGTTGTCCACGTGTGCTTCAAGATGACCACCATCATCCCTATGCCGAAGAAATCATGTGTCCTGCCTGAATGACTAATGGTCATTTAAACCCATCATCATGAAGTGCTTTGAGAAGCTAGTCATGAAACAAAAGAGCAGTCTTCCCACTACACTGGACCCATTTCGGTATGCATACCATCCCAACTGCTCAACAGAGGATGCCATATGTGCTACCATCCATCTGTCTCTGACCCATCTAAATAAAAAGGACAATTACGTAAGGATGCTGTTCATAGACTTCAGAATTAAACATAATCATCCCACAGCAACTGACAACAAAGCTGAGGTTTAAACATCTGCAACTGGATCCTGGACTTTCTGACTAGGAGAGCCCAGTCCGTCAGGATCGGCAACTCCACCTCCAGCACCACCACACTGAACACCAGCACCCCCCAGGGCTGTGTGCTTAGTCCACTCCTGTTAACTCATGACTGTGCAGCTAAGTTCAGTTCTAATCATATCATCAGGTTGCTGATTACACTACAGTTGTGGGTCTCAGCAGCAACAATTATGAATTAGAGTACAGAGAGGAGGTGAACCAGCTCACAGAATGCTGTAGCGACAACAATCTGTCTTAATGTTGATAAGACTAAAGAGATGATTGTCGACTTTAGGAGAAACCAAGTGGACCACTCACTACTGCACACCAATGGAACAATTGTAGAGAGAGTCAAAAACTGCAAGTTTCTTGGTGTGTACATGACTGAGGACCTCTCCTGGACTCTCAACACCACCTCCTAGTCAAGAAGGCCCAGCAGCACCTCCACTTTCTGCGGAGGCTGAAGAGAGCCAAACTCCCCCCTCTCATCCTTACCTCCTTCTACAGAGGGATAAAATAGCGTGTCCTGACCAGCTGTCTCACAGTGTGGTACGGGAACTACATAGCCTCCAACTGAAAGCCCCTACATCGAATTGTGGGGACAGCTGAAAGGAGCACCAGGGTCGCTCTACCCAACATTGACCATCTTCTTCAACAACTGCTGCATCCGCAAATCAGTATGCATCTGCACAAGTACTGCAGACGACCCCTCTCACCCTTTTCATGGACTATTCACCCTCCTGCCATCTGGCAGAAGGTGCATCCGTGCCACCACCGGCAGACTCCGCAACAGACTTTTCCCTGAGGCAGTCAGATTACTCAACACCCCGCTGCCTTCCAACACTTACCTGCGCTAGCCGAACACCTAATCCAGTAAGACTCAGTACTACTGCACTTTACATAGCTGCGTCAGTCACTTTACTATGGAAATCGTCTTTACCAGTATTGCTGCTATACTTGTGCTGCTACACTACACAACAGCTTACAGTTTAAAGTCCATGTTTACAGTTTATAGTCCATGTTCTGTGTATTTATTGTTTGGCACGTTTGCGTACTGTACCGTGTTGCACCATGGTCCTGAAGAAATGTCATTTCGTTCCAATGTAAACAAGCTATGTACAGTGAGGGAAAAAAGTATTTGATCCCCTGCTGATTTTGTACGTTTGCCCACTGACAAAGAAATGATCAGTCTATAATTTTAATGGTAGGTTTATTTGAACAGTGAGAGACAGAATAACAACAAGAAAATCCAGAAAAACGCATGTCAAAAATGTTATACATTTATTTGCATTTTAATGAGGGAAATAAGTATTTGACCCCTCTGCAAAATATGATTTAGTACTTGGTACTCCATTTTGGTCTCATCTGACCACCAGAGGACAACTGGGTGAAAGTGTTGTGGTCAGATGAGACCAAAATGGAGCTCTTTGGTATCAACTCAACTCGCCGTGTTTGGAGGAGGAGGAATGCTGCCTATGACCCCAAGAACACCATCCCCACCGTCAAACATGGAGGAGGAAACATGCTTTGGGGGTGTTTTTCTGCTAAGGGGACAGGACAACTTCACCACATCAAAGGGACGATGGACAGGACCACGTACCGTCAAATCTTGGGTGAGAACCTCCTTCCCTCAGCCAGGGCATTGAAAATTAAAAGTAATTACTAAGTCATTACCAAGTACTAAGAAATGTTTTGCAGAGGGGGTCAAATACTTATTTCCCTCATTAAAATGCAAATCAATTTATAACATTTTTGCCATGCGTTTTTCTGGATTTTTTTTGTTGTTATTTTGTCTCTCACTGTTCAAATAAACCTACCATTAAAATTATAGACTGATCATTTCTTTGTCAGTGGGCAAACGTACAAAATCAGCAGGGGATCAAATACTTTTTTCCGTCACTGTAGAGGAATGAAAATAAAAACCCACTTCACTTGACTTGAAATACATTTTCACCCAGATGTAATGTAAATTCAATCTCTCTACGGGGGGTTCTACCTCGTGGGTTCTGTTTTGCAATTCTCAAATAGCATCCTTTACAAAACTGAAAATAACCAACTGTAACATGTATATGAAGCTGCTAGTGGCATTGGGAAGTCCTTGTTCTTTATTAATATCACAGCAAGAGAGTGGTCCTACAGATTTCTCAGAACATAGCCTTGGCAGAGATGCTAAACTGCACACATGAAAATAAAACTTTAATTTCACACCTTTTTTAATTAATTTATTTATTTATTTCATAATTTTCTGCACACACTGTTTAAATCACGTTCCTAAAACTTGCATAATACATTGTAATATATAATAGATTGTAATTACACAAACATAGCAGTGTTTCATTTAGGGATTCGGAATTGTGCATGTTTAAAATCTGAGACATTTATTAATAGAGTTAAGCCCCACTTTCTGTTCTACAGCTCGAATGATTAACTGAGTTAAAAGAAAAAAAAGAAGTGTGCTTTATTGTGCAAATGTATAGCATAAAATGATGTATATTCCACGATATATACCAAGTTCACCATTTTTCTCATGCACTGATGATAGCATTTTATATACAGGATATTATTTGCCCCTTCTTGATTTCTTACATTTTTTGCATATTTGACACATTCAGTTATTTCAGATTTTCATTATTTTAATTAATATAAGACAGAAACAACTTGAGTAAACCCAAAATACAGTTATCCAACAGCAACTGACCCTGTGTGGAAAAACTAACCACCCCTTAATGACTCAATTAACAAAATTCAACTGATAATTGGGTTCAATTAGACTCTACATAAATAAATAAATGACTGCCTGCCCTGTTGAATCTACTGTAAACATCACTTAAACAGAACCTTTCCAGCAATCTAAAGTAGGCTTCAAGGTAAGCACACTATCCTTAAATGAAATACCAGAGAAATGGAGGAAAAAGAAAGTTATTGGAATGTATTAGTGTGGAAAGTGTTACAAAGCCATTTCTAAGAATTTGGGACTTCAGCGAACTACAGTGAGGGCCGTTATCTCCAAACGAAGGACACTTAAAACAGTGGCAATCATCCTAGAAGTGGCCGGCCTACCAAATTTCTTGAAGAGTGTATCGACGAGTCACCCAGGAAGTCACAAAAGAACCAGAGAAACCTCTACGGGTCTACAGGCTGCGCTCGCCTCCGACAAGCACAGTGTTCATGACTACGCAGTTAAAAAGAGACTAGGCAAAAAAAAATAAAAAATAAAATAAACGGTATCCATGGGAGAGTTGCTATGCTAGAAAAAATGCTGCCGTATAAATGGAGAATGGGCTGGTCTGGGCAAATGGTAGCCGTAAGCCAAGGCAGTGCAAATGGACGAATTGATATTACTGGAAGAGTTGGCACATGCTGCACTTATGATGGAATGGATATTAAGAGACCATATACGTATTTCTTTCAGAGGTTGCAAGCTGGCTTATAAGTCAGTTTTGTTTGCCATGCCATCATTTTCAAATGCTGTGCAACACTTTAGAGCCTGCACTAATTCTGCTGACAAAATGATCCTGTACCATTCCTGTGCAAATTTTGTCCATGCTTTGATTTCTTGCTACTGGCTCATTTCAAAGAGAGACAAGTGATCCATCTGGTATGTCTCAGCCTACAATGAGAGGTATACTCTCTCCTCCCGAATACAGCAGAGCGCATTTCTTCAGCTCTAACCTGACTCAGTTACCCTACATCGGTGCCTCATCATGTGTCTCTAAAGCAAAGGTTTAAACATGAACATTTTAATTGACATAGCAAGCTTTATTGGCACATTTTGACATTTTGCAGTGACTGTCAACTTGAACTCGTGTCACTCAATGTCCTGCACTGCTCTGAGCATAGTATCCTGCTTTTCCAAGACAGTACCAGTGAGGACTCTTGGATTCTCTCCTGTTTTGTTCTTTTCTGAATCATTTATCAACGCATGCACACGAGTAGGAAGACAATCAGAGTTTCTGAAAACTTTGTAAATCTGGCAGAAATTTTTTACTTTACATGAGAGATGTATTGACGTATCGGCCGACGAAGGCGATTTTTCACGATATCGGCCATCGGACGATAGTTTAAAAACATCCGATGATCGGGGGCCGATTATATCCTGTCAATCAAAAGAGGGCGGGAACACGCATCGCATTCGCGCAGTGCGTAAATATCATGTGTCTTGTGTGGAAAGCTCTGCACCGTATGCTGCAGCAGAGCAGAAGCAGTGCGTATTTTTTTTCCTGTGTGCATGTTGACGAGTGCTTTTACACCGGACGCTGCGGCAGTGAAACAGGAGTTTCACTGCTTGAGCTGCTCGCGCTGAATTAAAGCACCAGTACACCGTTGAAAGATCTAAATGAAGATGAGTTGACAAAACGTATACATATTGCACAGAAAAATATATTTGTAGAGTACAGTATATTATTTATTTATTTATATATATATACATAACCAGTTTGATGTTCAGTGATGAAGTAGAAAAGCTTTTGTTTGTGGTGAGTGAATGTGAGACTAACAGGAGGTTTTTTTTTAGAATTCAGTCAGTGTTCATATGAATTAATAACATTCAATAAGTTCAGAAATCTTACTTTAATCTTCAGAGTTTAGTTCATGTTCATTAGAGTCATGTGTTTTCTGTTTATGAGACCAGTTACTTGTTGAAATGGAGAGAAAGTTTTTATTTGCATTTCCTTCAGAATTGTGGAATTAATTATTATTCATTTATAAGAAGATGTCAAGGGTAGAACCGCCAAACTACCCGTATCGGCCGATATCACTCTGAATAACTGACAATCGGTATCGACTGAGAAATATAGTATCAGTGCATCTCTAGTTTACATGCAACTTTACTACAAGATTGAAAAATGAGGCCCAATGTGCCATTATAACACACGACGCAATCCCACATGAACAAATAACCCTTAATCCAACAAAACAAACATCAACATAATGAGGGCCCAAATCAGTCCCTGCTGCATGGACACACAGCATCGGCACTATATATGCCTACATGTTATTTTGCTAATGATAAAACATTGATTCTTTTCATAACAGACTACAAATGAGTAAATCTGACAGTCACAGATGAGCCATGAACACAAACACCATTTCATACTTACCTTACAGATAATGTTGTTATTCTAACTTTATATAATTCGTGTTATTACAGTTACACATATGCCGCTGAATGGAGAACTGTGAACAGCATCAATAGAATAAGCATTCAGACCAGTGATAAAGCTCACTGTGCAAAACACAAGATGGCAGCAGAGCTTCAACCATGGAAACCGTGTCCATTTCATGTTTACAAACTTGATCGCCGTTAATGTGCTAAAGCTAATCAGAGAAACCGTGACATGCAGATTATATCAATACTTCTATTTTATACAGAATTATAAACACTGTCCAGTGCTTATTCAGAAGCTTGGACGTAACCCTTAAGAGGATTTGTAAGAGTTCTTTGGGTAGTTAAGGTTTCTTAGGTTCCTAAACAGGTTCTGCTTGGTACCCGTGTTGATAAAGACACCCACTGTTGTCGAGCTATACAAAGAACAAGAAAAAATAGATGCCAAAATAAAAGAGAAAACAGAGAAGAGAAGGGCTGCTTTCATCATCAGTGCAAATGCTGCTCGGAAATGCTTCCTGTAACCTCCACTCGAGGGGCTCGTCTTTCATTTTCTCACCAAGAATTGGGATATTTCTTAGACTATTGTTGTTGGTTTTTAATCTCCTGTAGATGCAGAGAATCTTTTACGTGCAGGTCATTACACTAATAACCATCTGTGTGTGTCCATGTCCAGGAATATATGCAAAGCACGCTCAATATTCATCGATTGCGAGTGGCTAATACTGATTTCCTGTATCCGGTTTCGGATGCATGTAGAAGTATTCGGTTTGGAACATTAATGCTCTTCTACATTCGAATAAAAGTGATGTGTGTGCTTTACATGTTATGTGAGTAACACTCGTATTAAACGGATATTGTGTCATTATTAACTTTAACTGTCTTTCAATTGAATCATTTTTCTCCTATCTGTCTCTTCTCTTTCTCCTTCTTCTTCTTCTCTGTCGGTCGCTTTATCTCAGGTATGCTTTGCTTTTCGTTGTCTTCCTCTTTTGGCGACTCTGTTCCATATCTTAGACTCATTTGTATTGTCTCTCTTCCTGTCTCTCTGCATCTCTACATCATTTGATTGGATTACTCTTCTAACTCTTTACGGTGTCTGCGTCTCTCGTCCTTTATTCATCTGATTTGCGCTGCTGCCCGTTTCCTCACTGCAGCGCGGCCATTTTACAACATGAATGAGAGATGATTCAGCATTGGTGAATACAAAATGGCTGCCGGGGTTTAGCTGACGGTTCAGATCACTATCGATTGTGAACAATGGTTGTGTTTCACAGTATGTGACGAACTCTACGGAAGTTAAGCCAGTACTGTCCTGGTTTTAATCCATTTGAAAAGAATATCGATCTGTGTGAAGAGTGCATTCATATGTACTTCATGTAAGCCTAGCAGTTAGCATGGCACAAAACAAACAGCAGACAAAGAAATATTAGCAACCTACACACTCTCTCACACTCACAAGGCATTCTGTTAACATGACGCTAGATTTCCTGTTTTTAAAAGGAAATTCGTTTTAATTCGCGTAGGGTTTGTGAAAGCTACGTGGCTGCGAGTGTGTCTGAATATGTGAGCGTGAGCGAGAAACAAGAAAGAGATGCGAAGAAAACCACATGCGAAGCTTCACTGTACATGAATTACACAGCAAAAAAAAAAAGAAGAAGAAGGAAAAAAAAGGCACAGTTCATCCATCCACATAAGGGCTATGATGGCATCATCGGGCACATACTTAAAAGATTTGATTTATTGAATCTTGTGCACTGATGAGTCTGCACAGGGGGGAAAAAAACGTATGTAGAAATCTGCAGAAATAAACAAACAAACAAATCTAAAGCCAGTGTGCAAAGCCTTCATGTTTGAATTCCCTCATCAGGCAGAGAAGTTGGTATGATCACTGCTGAAACAGGCCTCTGTTGTCGGGGCAACGCGTTTATAAGCAATTAAGCTGGGTGACGAATGGCGAACAGTGTAAAAATCGTGCTTAAGAATCAGCTTATCAGCATATGTTAAGATGGAGGATAGGCGGCTTTGCCTGCTCTGCTCCTGCAAGTGTGTGTGTGTGTGTGTGTGTGTGTGTGGGTTTTGTCTGCTCAGCCTCTGGACTCTCACGCTGAGGGCTTGCTGCATCTCTTCCTGCGATGGCGGTTCGCGTACGAGTCAGTAAACCAGCTCAATACCGCAGCACACTAAAGCTAATTGTCGGGAGATTTTGGTTTGTTTTGTTTTTAACACAAATGTTGTTATGCTGTCTTATTCTTATCGCGTTCCAATTCCTCGTCCGCAGATGTGCGGAAAGGGATGCTGCCACACCCTTATTTAAACATAGTGTAAAATAGCAGCGTAGAGAAAAGCGAAGGCCGGTCAATGATGGCATATGAATTTAGTATTTTTAACAATTAGAGCGAAAACTAAAATTGGAAAAAAAAAAAAAATCCCCTACCTCAGCAAAATGAAACACAGCTGCTGGCGTCCAGTCATACGCAGAGCAAGAATCGCATCACGGCGCTTTCTGCAGAGAACGAAACACGTAGAATGTACTATTTATTTCTGTTCATCAGAGAATGAGGTGAAACAGACGAAACAGAAAAATGCGCCATCTTGCAACGAAAATAAAAATTGACTCGTTTGACTCGTTGCTTGCTGTCTAGCACTGCTCTCAAAGTCTGTGCGTCATCTCTCTCTCTCTCTCTCGCTCTCTCGTGCGCTCTCTCTCTCTCCATCTCTCTCGCTCCCTCTCTCTTCCTTCTCACAGCCTTGTTTTCGCTGAGCTTCAGAGGTGGCACTGACTTTGCTCTGGAATAGCCACTGCAACTTTAATCAACATGGCTGAAAAACGGTTGAGGGCGAGAGACGGAGAGAGAGAGAGAGAGGGATGTGGAATGGTATGATGCTAATGTCAGAAACACTGCTGAAACACCAGGGAAGATGATGGACGGCGAGAGAGAGGGAGAAGAAAAAGGCAGAGCAGAACAGATGCATGCTGCGGAAAGAGAAAAGGACGAAAGGGTGGATGATAGTATAGGAGGGATGACTGCTCCGTAGCGGTGGACGAAGGAAAGAGAGAATGGAAGCAAAAAAGCTGAAAGGCAGAGGGACCAAAAAAGAGAAAGAGGTAGAAGCAGAACCCTATGATGCTAATGTCAGAGAGAAAAAAAAAGAAAACGATGCCGATCTCGGGTTAGCAGCAGCGGCGGTGGCTAGGAGATTAGGGAAATAAACAGTGTCTATACATTTGCATACACACACACACACACACACACACACACGCCCGTGCGAGTGGTGTTTGTCTCACACACAGGATTCATCTCTCTACTGCAGCCTGATTTAATGCATATTTTAATGCAGCTAAGCTGCAGCCTGATCAATGCAGTGACATCAGAGAGAGAGAGAGAGAGAGAGAGAGAGAGATGGGGGGAGAAAATGAGGGCACAGAAAGAACAGTGCGTGCAAAACATGAGAGAAGAATGAATGAGGGCACGGAAGCACAAGGGAAGATGATGGATGGCAGGAGGAGGGAGTAAGAGATGGGAAATAGAAAAAAAAAAGGAAGAGAAGCGGAACAGCGGAACGTTACAAAACGAAAGGATTAAATGGGCGCACTGTGTGAGGACAGACAGAAGAATATGGATGAGAGAGTGAAAGAGAGGCATTTTTATTATAACTGGGCATTTTCTGTGGAGTCTTCTCCATGTAGATACACATATCCATGCTCTAAAGTGTATATACAGGTGCATCTCAAAAAAAAAAAGTAATATTTTGGAAAAGTTTTTTTTTTTTTTTCCTGCAATTTAATTCAAAACAAGGAACTTTCATATATTCTAGATTCATTTTTCAGCCTCGACCCTGCTTAGCTTCAGTAGGAAACCAAGCGAGAGCTGCAGGGAGATATGGCTCTGGCAAGCGTCAACATAAATAATCAAATAAACACACAAATCCCACTTAGCATTAACGTTAACATTCAGACATGACTTTGCATTGTGCGAGATGTTTCGGGGCGGAACAGCAAGATGTTTGTATGTATACAGTGTGCCATACACCAGCTGAAATACGTCAAATCTAATCATGGCCCAACATCAGGCACAAAAGAAGTCCATCTGCACAGTGAGTGGCTGGAGTTGGCAGCCAATCGGGACAGAGAATAAGAGTGTGTGAGTGAAAACACAGCAAATGAGAGTGCGAGAGTCCAGTATTACACTGTAATTGGA
>CM022777.1:15653729-15753729 GCA_012411365.1 Ameiurus melas | reverse complement strand
TGATAGACTGGAGTCAATAATCACTCCGAGGTCTTTAACTGCTGTACGTGATGAAACAGAAAGACCATCCAGAGTTACTGTGTAGTCAGAAAGATTACTTCTAGCTACACGTGGGCCTAATAAAAGTATTTCTGTTTTATCAGAATTAAGTAGGAGGAAGTTAGTTAACATCCAACGTCTAATGTCCTTTACACAATCCTCAACTTTACTAAGCTTCTGTCTGTCCTCTGGCTTCGCTGAAACATACAGCTGTGTATCATCAGCATAACAGTGGAAGCTAATTCCATGTTTACGAATAATTTGTCCTAGGGGTAACATATATAAAGTGAAAAGCAGTGGACCTAAAACAGAACCCTGTGGAACTCCAAAAGTAACCTCAGTACGCATGGAGAAATCACCATTTACATCTACGAACTGATAACGATCGGTCAGATAAGACCTGAGCCAGGAGAGGACTGTTCCCTTAATGCCAACAACATTTTCTAATCTATCGAGGAGAATAGTGTGGTCTATGGTATCAAAAGCTGCACTAAGGTCGAGTAACACAAGCAGCGAGACACAACCCTGATCAGAGGTCAGAAGAAGGTCATTTACTACTTTAACTAGTGCTGTCTCTGTGCTGTGATGAGGTCTAAATCCTGACTGATACATTTCATGAATGTTGTTCCTATCCAAGTACGAGCATAACTGCTTTGCTACAACCTTTTCTAAAATCTTAGAGATGAAGGGGGGATTTGATATTGGTCTATAGCTGGACAATTGAGACGGGTCAAGGTCAGGTTTTTTTTTTTATCAATGGTTTAATAACTGCTAATTTAAGAGATTTAGGTACATAGCCAGTGGTTAGGGAAGAATTTACTATATTTAAAAGTGACTTAATTACTCCTAGACAAATCTGTTTAAACAAACATGTAGGTACGGGATCTAGTATGCAGGTTGATGAATTGGCTGATGAGATTAGTGTAGCTAGCTCGGTCTCTAAAGGCTCAAATGGGGCACCTGACAGACCTTCCAGGTCCCAGGAAGGTATGCACGGCCCGCAGATGGGCCTCAGCTGCCTAACACCACGCATAAACCTCGAAGTTAGAGGATGTTGCCCCACTGAGGCTCCATCAACAGGGGCGTGGGTGGCCGAAATGGCGTCCACGTAAACGTTGATTGTAGAAGGAGCGCACCCCGCTGAGAAAAGTAAGAACTCCAGGACTGTAGCTATTGCCCAGTTCACTGGGTCTACAGTGGATCCCTGTGGATGGGAATCTCCCAAGGAGTGCCATCTAGCAGGGATATTATCTCAGAACCATATTCAAGCTGGCCATTAAGTCGCTACTAGCAGCAGACAGAGACTGTCTTGGCGAACTCTCACCAGAACTTGTGGGAGCAGAGCAATGGGGGGAAAGCATACAGATGTGACCTTGCCCACATGTGCACCATGGCGTCCAGCCCTAATTGTGCGGGAGGAGTGAGGGCAAACCACAGTGGGCCGTGTGTTGTCTCCTCGGAGGCGAACACATGCAGTCCTGCTTGGCCAAACCTCGCCATAAGGACTCCACCACTTGTGGATGGCGCCACCAATTCCTTGGCCTCAACAGGATGTCTGCCCCAATATTCCCAGAATGTACATTGCACTCACTAACAAACTTTCCTTCTGCCCAGAGAAGAATTAGTTGCACCTGCCTGAACAGGGGGCACAAATAATCCTCCCTGGGGGTCAATATATGAGACCACTGGTGTGTTGTCTGTAAACACATGGTGACATCTCAATTGAGGAAGAAGGAATTTCAGTGCTAGAAATATGGCCCACATTTGTAGGCAATCTATATGCTGCTCCAGATGAGGGCCACACCAGAGACCGTGAGCTGGAGAGCTGTCTAAGACCACACTCCAGCCCGTGAGGGAGGTTTCTGTCATTACCGTCTTGCGCTAAGGAGACACCCCTAGAGTGTGACCCAAGGCTAGAAACCGGGGACACTCAAATTCTCAGAGCACGTAGGCATTGCTGCATGACACTGATTATTCTCAGATGTTTTGTCATTGGACAAAACCCCCAACTTCTCAGCCACCACTGAATGGTCTCCTGTGCAACAGGCCCATAAACGCCAATAGTCTCCCAAGATCCAGCTTTATCTTGCTCAGTGTTGATAGGACTGACCATACGCATGTTGGGGATAGAAACGCCCTCATTGTAGTAGAATCCTTATAACTCCTAGAAAAGTTGGCCACTGCACTGGGTAAAGCATACTTTTCTGAGGTTCAACCTGAGCAACAAGCTCTTCATGTGCATGAGAACAACATCTCGATGTTGAACCGCCAGTTCCCTGGATTGTGCTAGAATTAACCAGTCGTCCAGGTAGTTTATTACACGGATGCCCTATAGTCACAATGGAGCCAGAGTGACATCCATGCAATTTGTGAAGGTGCGGGGAGATAAAGCTAGTGATATTTCTATGTGGAAATAGGCACCTTTTAGAGCTATTGTCACAAACCAGTCCTCAAACTGAATCTGTGGAATGATAAGTTAGGGCGTCAGCATCTTGAACTTGTATGTCCGAAGAGTAGAGTTCAAATGACGCAGATCTAAAATTGGCTGCATACTCCTATTTTTCGCAAGCGTCTCCTCCACTTTCAGCATAGCTAAATAGCCATGCCGTTCATTCCCCACAATGGCTGAATAATCCAACATTGTGGGGTTGTAAATACAGCTTTTGCATGATTTTCTCCCAGAAGCCTGATATTTTGTTATGCACTTCTGGAAGAAAGGTGAGTTTATGCACTGTGAGGGATTTACTTTCACTGGGGGAAAAAAGGCTCATCCAGCCTTAGTAATCACTTCAATCAGCTCTTTATATGCTGCTCTCAGTTTTTAGCAGATCCTTCGAGCTCCTCAGAGTCAGAGAGAAATTATTACTATTATTTTTGTGTGTGGTTGCCCCCCGACCCCCCCATTTGGCTTTCCATAGCAGAAGCTGCTTAATGTAGACATTACCACGCACAGTTTCTCGAGGTTGCCATCGCATGCTACATCCCTAGATACTTCACCAAGAAAGTGTGCACTATTCCCCGTGATGAAACAAGAGCAAGCCGTAACATATATGATAGACCAAACGAAAACCTATTGATCAAGTTAAATTTTTCGCTGTTTGCCAGAATTCAGCCACATATCCAGCAGGTTTTCCTATGCTGCCACATATAGGCCTATACAGTATACAGTATGTACGTATACAGTAAATGCAGTATGTAAATTTATTTTTTCTGACATTTGATTTCTTTGTTTATTTACAATTTTTTTTAGCTGCTGTATACAACAATGATACCAGTTCATATGAAACGTGTGTAATATTTTGAGATTTAGATTTTTTTATATTTTATTTGGAGGAGACACTTCATGTGTCAGGTCAACTCAACGCAACAAACTCCACATAACACACACTGCAGCTTACAAACATGGCTGCCCCAGACTACACTCCCCAGAAAGTGCACACCCTGCCATGTTCATAGGCAACAGACTTTTGATGAAGCATACCTGTTCCCAATCACACAAACACAAAGAATCTTTAAAAAAAGACTTTCACTCATCAACACCTTGTGAAGTATATGCTCAGTTTGATCTCTGCACCCAGGGTCGGTGCCAGGGCATTCGGAACAAGAGGGCCTCAATGTGTTACTGTGGGGGCCTACCTTGCCTGCCTCACTAAAATAATAATTTTAAAGAATTAAGTATTAATAAAGTACCATATATTTTCCTTATAATTGTGGATGCTGTGTTTTTGATCAGATTCCTTTCCTAGACCTCTCCGGGTAATTAAAGGTGGTGGCAGCTGGTTAATTTTGGGTTGTGAGTAGTGTAAAAAGAGGCTCACGTTCCATATTACCTTAGCCAAGAATGATAATAATAATAATAATAATAATAATAATAATAATACCATTTTACTAATCCTATTTGTAAGCAAAGATTAAGCTTTTAAATTTAGTTAATTATTAATATTTCAAGATGTAAGAGGGCACAGTGGTGTAGTGCTGAATCCCAGTGGCTGAAATCACATTTGGGGGTTGGGGTGCTTACCAGAGTAAGGGGGCACAGTGTACGCTCTCTAGTTCTGTACATTCGTGATGGGAAATGGCTGGAACAACATGGCTCTTTTTACTGAGGTTTAAACCCTGAGATCCTGATGGAGATGGCATGCCATGATGAGCAGCTCACCCTCGACTCCCTCATAAATCTCACCATCCGACTCCACCACTTGCTTCCCAACTGCCATCTGCCTCAAGGAGAGGGCGGTCTTTCAAGTACCAGCACTCCCGTGGAGCCCATGAAGCTGGGGTGTTCGGTGCTCCTTCTGTGGCCAGGCAGACAACCTCGTTGGGCAGTGCACAGTCATGAGCAGGAGACCTGCCCCCCACTCACAAGTACAAATGGTAAGTTCATCCCAGTCTCTTTCTCACCAATCCATTACAATGCCTATTATAATACAACACTCAGGTGTGCTGAAGTACTAGGGGTCAGCGGGGAAGTTTGTTAATCAAAAAACAGTGAATTGCCTCAACATCCCAACTCAGGCTTTGAGAGCCCGTCTGAGAGTCCAGGCCATCAACGGGAGAGCCATCAGGGGAGGAACCATCACTTACTACATGCAGCCCCTCCCCCCTTGAATCGGCACACCCCACTAGGAACGCATTACACTGCTGGCCACAGTTTTGTTCAAATATCCTGTGATCCTGTACTTCCTGTAGATAACCCCCAAATCTCCTGGTCAGACAAGTAGCTCACTCGCTGGTCCCTTTATTGTTTCAACAACTGTCTCCATGTCTCTCAGTTTTCCCTAGCCTCCACCTCTGTGAAAAGCACCACGCTCTCCCTCATGATTCCACGAAATACCAGGAACTGAGGGAGATTTTAGGCAAAGCCAAGGCCAGCGGGCTGCCCTCACATTGTCCTTATTACTGTGCCATTGAGCTGCTATCTGGAGCCACTCCCCCTCACAGTCAAGTCTGTACCCTGTCCATGGTCGAGCAGCAGACAATGGAGGAGTACATCCAGGAAGTGCTTCAAGGGTTACATCAAGCCATCCACTTCTCCTGCCTTGGCTGGATTCTTCTTTCTGAAGAAAAAAGGGGGCGGCCTCAGACCCTGTATTGACTATCGGAGGCTTAATCCAAGATGGCAGCCTGGTAGCATGCAGCTGCCACTTCGGTTCCACTAGTATGGTGCATGTTATGTGTGTAGCCTGCACCAATTTGGAAATGTTTTAAACATCGGAAATCATCACCAAATTCTGCTGAATATTGGAGAACAAGTACTTTTTCTGTTTGCAGTAGACATCCGGAAAACTCAAACCATGGAAATGTGCAGATCCTGACAACATACCTAGCTGGGTGCTCAGGGAATGTGCTAATCAGCTTGCAGATGTCCTTACAGATTTCTTCAATATTTCCCTGAGCCAAGCAGATGTCTCCAGGTGCTTCAAGATGATCACGATCATCCCTTTCCCGAAGAAATCATCTGTGTCCTGTCTGAATGACTACCAGCCTGTTGCACTAACACCTATAATCATGAAGTGCCTCAAGTGGCTAGTCATGAAACACATAAAGAGTCTTCCTACCGCACTGGACCCATTTCAGTATGCATACTGACCCAACCGCTCAACAGAGGATGCCATATCTGCTACCATCCATCTGTCTCTGACCCATCTACATAAAAAGAACAATTATGTAAGGATGCTGTTCATGGCACAACCAGCATACTCCACAACAGTTTCTTCCCTGAGGCAGTCAGATTACTTAACACCCTGCTGCCTCCCAATGCGCACCTGGGCTAGTCAAACATCTAACCCAGTATGACTCAGTACCACTGCAGATACACTAACCCAGTAAAACTCAGTCCTACTGCACACTGCATAGTTGCATCAGTCACTTTATGTTAGGGAACTCATTTTTGCTGCCAGTATTGCTGCTATACTTCTGCTTCAACATTACATCTATATCTGTGTTCCAATGTATACAAGCTATTGAGGAATGACAATAAAAACCCACTTGACTTGACATGACTTGACTTGACTTGACTTAATCAATGCACAGTGAAATATCAGTATTGTCGCGGCGGACCGACACCCGACGCGCAGATTAGGAGATTCGTTCCTTCCCCGACTGCCGCACCGGCACGAGGCGGGCAGCCTCACGCCGGTCCCAACACTAACCGGAAGGGCCGTCACGGCGGGGTGGAGCCACCCACGCCTCGCCGGCGGCTGATTGGCGAACCGGGAGCGAGATGTCCACCAATACAGTTCCAGAAGGAGGGGATAAAAGGACGCCCTTCTGCCCGAGGAAGATTGGAGACCGATTCGGCTACAGGGCTCCGCCCCGGATGAGGACGACGACAGACGAGGACAGTGGTGACGCTAATAAACCGGCATAGGGAACCGCTTCTTCCCAGCTTCTTCCGGGAATCCCGACACGCCCCGAAGAACGCCGCTACGCCAGCCCCGCCCCCGCTGGGTTTCCCTCATCCAGCCACACACCCACACGCACACACCCACACACACACCGCTTCAGACTGAAGGACAATAAATCCTTGGTTTTTGCACTTCTCTCACCACAACCTGCCTCCTGTGTGTTTGTGCTATGCCTCCCCCCCTGGGCTGATCCCGCTACAGTATCCTCGAGGATTCGAATTCGGAGTTCGATGGAGTAGGACGCAAAGTTTGAGGCCTAGTGTGCGCGCCGTGAGCGAGTCCCCTTCTTCCCCTGAATCCACGTCGCTGAGCGGTGACTTTGACTTCACTGCACTCAGGCTTGAGCTGCTGGCTTTACTGAGAAAGGACATTGCCGATATTTTTAAAAAGGAGCTCCAGGAGAATTTAAGGGGTGTGCTGTCTGCTATCTAGCTTGTCCTGCAGGCCATGAAAACACAGCTGGCTAGTGATAAAGTTGCTACCGAGGCCACCATATCAACACTGAAAGGTTCTGTTGGGGAAATGGGGCACGCGCTCTCCGGTTGCACCAATGATATAGTTCACATGAAGACTACTATGGAGTCTCTCACTGCGACCGTGACTCAATTAGAGAATAAATGTGAGGATTTGGAGTCGAGGTCACAGCGCAATAAAGTTAGGATAGTCGGAGTTCCAGAGGGCGCTGACACCTGTACAATCACTGCTGTAGTGGCCTTGTTAAAAGAGGCGTTTAGTCTGGAGAAGGAGCCGGTTTTGGACCGGCCCCCTTCAGCCAAAGCCCAAGCCTGGTGAACGACCACGAGCTATTGTGTTCAGATTACACTATCACAGTGACTGTGTTGACATTTTACGCCATGCGAGAGAGCTCCAGCAGATTAAAGTGAGTGATTTGACCATCTCCGTTTTCCCTGACTACACAGTCCAGACAGCCCGGGCCGCGTTTAACGAGGTTTGGCGTCAACTTCGTGGTATTGAGGGCGCTCGCTATGGAATACTTCACCCAGCTCGGCTTCGCATTACATACAACGGTGTCCAGAAGGACTTTATTTCAGCGGAGGAAGCAGGAGATTATGTTAAACTCTTGATATCGGGGTGAATTGCATCTCCTACACAGTGGGATCTTTTTCGCTCTTCTTTTATTTTTATTTTTTGCACTCGGCCTTCCAGCTCTTTTATATTCTGAATTTAATTGAAGATATTGTCGTTGCATTACTTCGCCTAGATTTTGTGGACTTACTCCTCTTAAATCTACTTCTGTATTAATGTGGTTCTCTGTTTTGAGGCTCTGACTGGGTTAGAGTTTCTATTTATTTAATTTTATTAGTGTTATTTCCTCGGCTTTACATGCTACACTGTTATATTATTTGTTACAAGTCTTTAAAGGTTAATTATATTACATTATATTTGTTTTTGTTCGCAGACTGTTTATCAGCTACATCTCTGCAGTAGAGTGAGGGGAAAAAAGTATTTGATCCCCTGCTGATTTTGTACGTTTGCTCAGACAAATAATGATTAGTCTATAATTTTAATGCTCGGTTTATTTGAACAGTGAGAGACAGAATAACAACAAGAAAATCCAGAAAAACGCATCTCATAAATGTTATAAATTGATTTGTATTTTAATGAGGGAAATAAGTATTTGACCCCCTCTGCAAAACATGACTTAGTACTTGGTGTCAAAACCCTTGTTGGCAATCACAGAGGTCAGACGTTTCTTGTAGGTTTGCACACATCTCAGGAGGGATTTTGTCCCACTCCTCTTTGCAGATCTTCTCCAAGTCATTAAGGTTTCGAGGCTGACGTTTGGCAACTCGAACCTTCAGCTCCCTCCACAGATTTTCTATGGGATTAAGGTCTGGAGACTGGCTAGGCCACTCCAGGACCTTAATGTGCTTCTTCTTGAGCCACTTCTTTGTTGCCTTGGCCGTGTGTTTTGGGTCATTGTCATGCTGGAATACACATCCATGACCCATTTTCAATGCCCTGGCTGAGGGAAGGAGGTTCTCACCCAAGATTTGACGGTACATGGCCTCGTCCATCGTCCCTTTGATGCGGTGAAGTTGTCCTGACCCCTTAGCAGAAAAACACCCCCAAAGCATAATGTTTCCACCTCCATGTTTGATGGTGGGGATGATGTTCTTGGGGTCATAGGCAGCATTCCTCCTCCTCCAAACATGCCGAGTTGAGTTGATGCCAAAGAGCTCCATTTTGGTCTCATCTGACCACAACACTTTCCCCCGGTTGTCCTCTGAATCATTGGACAGGTGTCTTTTATACAGGTATCAAGCTGAGATTAGGAGTACTCCCTTTAAGAGTGTTCTCCTAATCTCAGCTCGTTACCTGTATAAAAGACACCTGGGAGCCAGAAATCTTTCTGAGAGGGGGTCAAATATTTATTTCCCTCATTAAAATGCAAATCAATTTATAACATTCTGTCTGTCACTGTTCAAATAAACCTACCATTAAAGTTATAGACTGATCATTTCTTTGTCAGTGGGCAAACGTACAAAATCAGAAGGGGATCAAATACTTTTTTCCCTCACTGTACATACATCCTGGTACAACCCCAGTTCCAAAAAGGTTGGAACGCTGTGTAAAATGTAACTAAAAACAGAATGTAATGATTTGCAAATCTCTTAAACCCATGTTATTCATAGAAAATGTAAAATGTTTAAACTGAGGAACCATACCATTTGAATTAGGTAATTTTTAATTTGATGGCCGCAACTAAACTGTCAAAAAAGTTAGGACGGGGCAACAAAAGGCTAGAAATTTAAGTGTTACTAAAAAGAAACAGCTAGAGGAACATTTTGCAACTAATTAGGTTAATTGGCAACAGGTCAGTAATATGATTGGGTATAAAAAGAGTATCTTAAAGAGGTAAAGATGGGATGAAATCTGGATAGAAGCTTTAAAACCTGTATATACCTTTCAGCATTGATGGTGCCGTTCCAGATGTACAAGCTGCTCATTCCATAGGCACTAATGCACCCCCATACCATCAGCGATGCAGGCTTTTGAACTGAGCGCTGATAAAAAGATGGACACACAGTGATTTCCATTACAGAACCAAGCCTGTTTTTAATGCGGTGCCGGCTGAGGGCCCGAAGATCATGGGCATGCAATATTCATTTTCACCCTTGTCCGTCGAGATTTCTCCAGATCCTCAGAATCTTTTGATGATATTATATACTGTAGATCAGCGGGATCACCTTTTTTGCACCACGGACCGGTTTAATATCAGACAATATTTTCACGGACCGTCCTTTAAGGTGTGGCGGATAAATACAACAAAATAAAATGATAGGACCGGCATAAAAACTGGGGTATTTTTAAAAATATAATAATAAACGTGAATCCAATGTGAAATCGCAGCTTTATTAGCAGCGTCCTGGTAACATCACGCCAACAACATAGCATGAGTAACATCCTCTCTGCCCCCTAACACTTAACGTATCACGTGACCAATTACCATATCATGTGACCGAGACAAGCGTCTTGACTTGCGTCAAGAGCGAGTCGTAGATGGATGTAATGGAGAGAATCCGGTCATTTTTCAAAATAAAACATCATTCAGACTCCGATAATAAATTAAACGGAAATAATGCAAGTTATTTATTCTTTTTGTGTGGCCAGGTACCAAATGACCCATGGACCGGTACCGGTCCACGGCCCAAGGGTTGGGGACCCCTGCTGTAGATGGTGAGATATTCAGTCTTCACAATTTTAAGTTGAGGAACATTATTCTGAAATTGTTCCACAAATTGTAGACTCAGTTTTTCACAGATTACTGAATCTCTGTCCATCTTTTCTTCTGAAAGACTCTGCCTCTCTAAGATACTCTTTTTATTTTTTAATAAACAATCATGTTACTGACCTGTTGCCAATTAACCTCCAGCTGTTTCTTTTCAGTAACACTTACTTTTCCAGCTGGCTTCGTGGTTAGCACGTTCGCCTCACACCTCCAGGTTTGGGGGTTCGATTCCCACCATGGTCCTGTGTGTGCGCAGTTTGCATGTTCTCCCCGTGCTGCGGGGGTTTCCTCCGGGTACACCTGTTTCCTCCCCCAGTCCAAAGGCATGCACGGTAGGCTGATTGGCATGTCCAAAGTGTCCGTAGTGTATGAATGTTTGTGTGATTGTGTATGTGATTGTGCCCTGTGATGGATTGGCACCCTGTCCAGGGTGTACCCCGGATGTGCCCGATGTTCCCTGGGATAGGCTCCAGGTTCCCTGTGACCCTGAAAAGGATAAAACAGAAAATGGATGGATGGGTGGACTCTTCCAGTCTTTTGTTGCCCCATCCCAAATTTTTTGAGAGGTCTTGCGGCCATCAAATTCAAAAGTGCCTTATTTTTTTCTTAAAATGGTGCATTTTCTCAGTTTAAACATTTTATATGTTTTCTATGTTCTATTCTGAATAACATATGGGTTTTGAGATTTGCAAACCATTGCATTCTGTTATTAGTTATATTTTACACAGCATCTCAACTTTTTTGAAATTCGGGTTGTACATATCAGAGGGATGAATGGAAAACAGCCTTTAGCACCACCTGTGGCAACTATGTGTACTGCTTGATGCCGTATAGATTTTTGTCTCTCTTGTGTCTCCTCAGTGTTACACTGCCTGATTGATGACCTCTTGAGGGACATCCTGGGAAGTGTACATATGCGATATGCATATGGGCTGCGACAACCCCACGCCTGCAAAAACCTCAGCCCAAGGTACAACCTAGTCAACGAACTCCACTTCCCAACACACATCGCAGCCTACAGACATGGCCTTTATGGACTACACTCCCCAGAAAATGTATACGCTCAGTTTTGTCTCTGCACTCGACATTACCAAGCCTGTTTCCTGTGTCTATTTATCTGGGTTGATCTTGTGTGCCCTTGTTTTTTGATCCCTGTTATTAGTCTTTGCCCAGTTTGTCCAGTTTGTAGATTAGATCACTTGACCTTAGCCTGCATATTAATTCTGATTCTACCAATTTGGATTTGTGTATTCTCTCTCTCTCTCTCTCTCTCTCTCTCTCTCTCTATATATATATATATATATATATATATATATATATATATATATATATAAATACATACATACAAACATACAAACATGTGTGTGTAGTTTTCTAAATATGCTAGAATGCTTGGGAGCAATGACACTGTTTTCTTCTGAGATGTATGTAAGCAACTTATTGATAAAAACTATTAGAACATTACAATCAATCATCTCTAATTACATTATAGATGTTCCACATCTGACAAACACACAGTTGGGGAACAAGCGTGTCAGGAAAGTTTATTAATGATAACACTGAAAACATAAGAACAATTCATTTACATTTATTCATTTAGCAGACGCTTTTATCCAAAGCGACTTACAAATGAGAAAATAGAAGCAATTATCACAGATTTACATAATGCTTCTAGGAACCATGTTTAAAGGGATTCATGCGGTTCATCTTTGCCCTCATCTTCACCCATGGGTATGTCTTTCTCACTACCAAGTTGGGCTTTACTATGATAGAAAGTGATGTAGATCCTCCTCCAGCCAAACTTATTGGCCAGCATCTCTATTTCGGGTGTGATATTACTGCAACGCCTCACTTCATGCTCCCAGAATTCATTAGAGTCACATAGCTGGACACACACAGACAAAATTTACTGACACTCATGTCCTTGTCTTAAGCTGATAATAAAGCAACATTGGATGTGTAAGGGCATTTAGGATGGACATACGCTAGATACTAACTAGACATGAATTCTGCAGTTTGGGATAAAGATTTTAAACTCTTGATTCTAACATTTGGGATGTAACCTTAAAATAGTTGATGTTCCAGTAAACCACTCAGAAGACATAAATTTAGCTGTCATGACTGTTGGGAAAAATAAACATGAATTTTTGAGATTGGGATGAAGCCTTGAAATCTAACACTATCTAGACATAAATTATAATGTTTGGGACAGGCCCTTAATGTTCTATTAAGATCACCAAGATGAACCCTAATACTTTGCATGAAACAATAGCCAATGTTTCCCCAGGAACACTAAGTAGAACCCTAGTGTTTGGGTTCTCTAACCTTCCTGAAACGGTGTGAGGTCTGGCTGAGGTGGCAGATATCCTGGTAGCTCATATAGGAAAGCAAACGCAGCAGCAGCTTATCAGGCAAACGCTCCAGATAATCAAACCTCCCTTCACAGAGACCAAGTGTGTAGTCCAGGAGCTGTGACCCAAGCACCATACCAACTTGTTCTAAATGTGCACACACACACACACACGCACGCACGCACGCACACACGCACACACGCACGCACGCACGCACACACGCACACACATTGTCTACCATAAAGGTACATTTTTGCTAATCAAAATGTAAATGTGACATCAAAGAGATATCATGATTTCTAAAGGTTTTACAATGGTTGATAAAGATGTTTCATCTACATCAGGGGTGTATAATCTAATCTTATCTGGAAAGGGCCGGTGTGGGCGCAGGTTTTCATTCCAACCAAGCAGAAGCCACATCTGAGTCTATTGAAAACCAAGCTCAACTGATTAAACAGGTGGAATTAGGACTGGCTCCTGCTTGATTAGAATGAAAACCTGCACCCATACCGGCCCTTTGTGGATAAGATTGGACACCCCTGCTCTACATGCACCAGATAAACCAAAGGTACAAAAGACGTACCCTTGAGGGTCTCATTCCAGTAACAAGGGTTTGAACCCTGTAAACTATATGTGAATACCATTTTACTGACAATGTATATTCAAACTTCCTGAAACATTTAGAATAATAATTAGTAGTAGTAGTAGTAGTACAAGATAACATATAATAGAACAAAATATAAAAATATAACATAATATAATGGAACAAAACTACAGGAGTAAAGACATTAATTCTTGAGGTATTAGTCCTACATTATTATCTTCCATGTTATATACAGTTAATTATTTGTACAGTGGGCATGTATACGTTGTTATTGCTGTTTTTTTTTTTTTAAGAACTTCATTAATTAGACTATTTTAAATATATTTTTATTATATACCAACTGTTCTGGTATATAATAATTCTAGAGATCTGTAAGTTCCCTTAAAGCATCAATAAAGTATCTGATAGATCTATCTATCTATCTATCTATATGTCTGTATGGCTTAGTGGTTATCACATTGGGGGTCCGATCCCCGGCATGGCCTTTTGTGTGTGGCGTTTGCGTGCACGATAGGCTGATTGGCATGTCCAAAGTGTGAAAGTGTGTGTGTGTGTGTGTCCTGTGATAAACTGGCACCCCCTCCAGGGTGTATCCCTCCGTGTGCCTGATGCTCCTGGTTCTCCGTGACCCAGCAATATAAGTCAGAATCTTACTCTGTAGCCTTTCATCATTTAGAAACTCCTCGTGACTCTGTTTCATTTCTCCGGGCAACATGCCTTGCAACTTGACTTGCAGAGAAATCTTCCACCACCTCCATATTACCTTCACAGACACACACACACACAAACACACGAAAGATGAACGCTACCGAAGTACGTTGTGTTTCAGTGGAAACTTTGTATGCTCTACTGGACTTTTACCATCTCTGCCTTTACCTATTTCTATACGCAACTTGTTATGAACAGATTATAAAATGTATAGTCGTGTAAATGATCATACCTGTGATTTTGTTACAGTGAGCTGAAAGAAATCTTTAGAAGGAGCAGGAGCCTGACCACTGGTCTCAAACAGTAACTCGGGCAGCAGGGACGCCATGTTTGTTGCTATGGCCAGTGGTTACCATGACAACAAGAGCCTCCCTGCATGCTATCGGAAGTTCTTTATTTATCGTTCATAAGGTGTAAGCTGGGTCATTCTGAACGTCACTGGTCAATAATTACTTATTAATCACGTTACAAAGAACACATTTTTGAAATAATAATAATAATAATCACACACACACACACACACACACACTATATATATATATATATATATATATATATATAATACGTAGTCAAAGGGTACATTACGCTTATACTGACAACAAAGTGATATTTTATTATAAAAGAGGTCTAATAAAAGTCAAATGTACGAGTGTGTGTGTCTTTGTTTTACACTTATAATACAAACCCGCTTTAACATCTTTGTGCTCGCAAAATCTGTTTTGTTTTAAAGTCCGTGTCACACAGGACTGTTTTGAAACAGAATGCAGGTCGCTCAGCTGTTCAAGTGACGTCACTGCCTCTCTTACTGCGCTTGCGTGAAAATTCCGCGCATGCGTCGTCTACATCGTGCGCGGCTGATCCCGGTAGTGATCGGCCTTGTCTCAAAAACACTACGCGTTAGCCGTACATCCTGGTAGTCGTGGAAGCCATTATTTCGCACCCTATATAGTGCACTAGCAGGGTGTTGTTTGAGATTGAGCCCAAGGTAATCTTAGTGGAGCTGCTGCAACTGTCTGTAACAGCAACTATACAACACTGCAACAACAACAACAACAAACAACATAGGTAACAACACTGTTTACCAGCGCCTTCAGTACATAAGTTTATGTGGATAAAAGTTAAAGCGATGTGTTGTGCTGATGAACGGAAATCAGCGAGTTTTTCGTGGACAAAAACACGGTTTCCAGTTGTCATCTGTCGAAATCATGTTCCTGCCTTTTTATTCGTATTATTATTTGGTATGCCTGTGATGCAGTGCCGGGTTCAGAGGCCAGATCGCTTTGTGCTGCTGCTAGACACACAACACACCGCTTGATTCGTGTCTAGAATTCGAGGTTAGAATAGAATTCGAGGTTAGAGTTCGAGGTGCGTTCTAAAACGATTCCCCAGAAAAAACGAACACACTCCTCCGCATGTAAGTAACATTTGATTCGTTAGGAACGCTTGTTCCGTCTCTCTAGCCAGCAGGCAGTGCGATAAGAAGGTCACGTTTAACATTACGTGATGTTGTTATCATTTTTCAAAAGTGTTCCTTCAGTACGTTCTGCCGAATACACGACCGGCCGGTGCTGACCCCGAATCCACTCGACCACTCGAGTGTGCACAGGGTTCAGGTTTTTTTTGTTTTGTTTTTTTTTTTGTGAACCGCTAACCAGAGCCTGCCTAGCTCGTCGCATTAACTAACGCCTGCTTGTTTCCGTAGTTCGAGGCGGCCGCGGCTGCGCTCCAACCTGCGCAGTCGCCTTCTTAATAGCACGCGTTCATCGGCGGCGCGCTGCGTCGCTCGTAGGGCACAGTCACGCGTATTGGAACACAGCCCTGGTCTTACACGCATACACTTCCAGCAGTGTGTGCTTTAATATCAGGTTAGCCTGCTTCAACCACATAGGCCAACCTCTTCAACAACGGTACGTATATATATATATATATATATATATATATATATATAAAAGAATATATAGATTATATGTTTATCCCTGGTCATTTACAACTCGAACTGCTAGAGGAGCGTCTTCACACCACGCGCTGTCAATCGCTATAAGGTGAAAAAAACAACAACAACAACAAAAAAAGGGAAAAACTGTAGTGTAGCAAGTAATGTCGGCTAGCTCGCGCGACTCCGGAGCTATATAAAAGGGTAACTAGCTAACGCTAATGGAGTGTAGCTCGCAGGCTAGCTGAGATAAAAAACCCACCGTCCTGCTCGTGTAGGTGAACCAGCCCGCCGTGTCCCGCTCTAATATACTGTCGTGTCGTGTGTGTGTGCGGAGACGTTTGTGGTGGGTTTTTAATTTTTTTGCTCGAGCGAACATTAGCTGGAAAGTTCTTAGCTTAGCTTAGCTTAAGTGTCTACGCGTCTGTGCGCTAAGTTTGCCGACTTTAATCGTAACAACGCTGATGTGCGCGTCTGGGAGAAGCTGTACTCCGCTTCTTTCTGCCTTCCTCGCGACTCCGCTGACACCAGAGTGATGTCGGGGACGCGGACGAGACAAATACGCCAGTGAGGGGGAGAGAGAGAGAGAGAGGGGCCAGTGTTGAAGAGTGAGGAACATGGACTATACGCAGCCCCTAACGTGAAAACAATGGTGGTGTCGAAACGATTTCAAACGCGTCCTCGACTTGTCTGTGTGTCTCGAGACGCAGGCGGCTCGGCGTCGAGACGCGCCAAGGCAGATCCGATCCACCCGCGCGCTCCGACCAACAAAAGGCGAGGAGAAACCGTTCAGGCCTACAACGGCCTCGAGCATTATGTCGCATTTGGATAAGACGCAGTTCCGAGCGGCTCGGCGGTGCTCCGTTCAGTTTGGAGTCAACAACAATCAACGCTCCGCCGAACGCACGCGTTTATTCAGTTGTTTCGAACGGTGTGTGTGTTTAACAGCAGCAGCAGGAGGGTGTTATTTCTACACAGGACCCGGAGCTCCGGTGGAGCTGTACAGGGATGGTGGTGGTGCTTAGATCGGACGGGAATCGTTTTTAATAAGAATCGCTGTCGCGGCGTCTGTACTTCCGGGTTCGAAACCCGGAAGTGAAGTCGCGTGAACGATCGGATTAAAAACCGAATTCAGTCCGATCAGTTCACACACCAGCATTTTGGATTTCAAAGGTTGCTCATTTGCGTTCGTTATTATTGTTTCAAGCCACATGTAAGAGGCTTCAATATTATTATTATTATTGTTGTTCTATTTGTATTGTAAATGTGTAACCCCGACATGGGAGTGTAGTCCAGTGAGTTCTAGTGCTCGATATTCAAGAGGGAGTGAACAAGTGAACAACAGCTCAAATAAGGAATCTTGACATGACAGCTGCACTGTGTGTAATATTATTATAAATATTATTATTCCCGGAGCTGAATGATGGTTTGTTTTTGTTGCGTCTCCCCCCCCTCTTCTTCTTTGATACGCTCCTTTACATGTAGAATTTCCAGCATTGCTTATTTACATGAAGGGTATCTGTCTCTTGTGTTTTTACCCCCAACCGCCTCGGTGGTATTATTTGTTCGGGTTATTCTAATGAGGAATGTCGAGTTTGATTGTTTTTATAGCCATCCATGCTCACCAGGCTTGTCTCTTTAATAACGATTACATCGACACGTTAAGGCTGAACACGTCTGATCTGGAATAATTCATTGTATTTGTTTGTTTTTGTGTGTATTTTTCTTAAGCGCTCAACAAGCAGCTAAACACCAAGTGCGCTGACCTCGAATGTAAAGCTGAGAATCGGGAGAGTGTAAACACACCTGGGTTTAGCTTCAGTACGGTGCATACACAGATTGTATATCGCTGTTCCGAGTCGAGCTACAGCCGCTTTAAAGGCTTCACGTCTGAATGCGAGAACCGCGAGTTCGCAGCTGTAGCGCTTATTTTCCGCTTTCGTATATCTCACTGGGATGTTCTCGGCGTGTCGCCCGTAACGCACGGTGAGCCTACATCAGGTTTAAGACTGTTAAACGGCTTGTTTTATGTGGTTTCTGCCACTACGTGGCGCAGTCCTGGAGAAAAGCGGGTAAAGGGATGTCGGGGGGCTTGACACAATAGTAGCAGATGAGTCCGCTATCGCTTTGTACAAGCCTCAGACTTGGGCAGGAGGTGTAGAATATTAAAGACTGTTGGGACAGTGCTCCAGATGTTGATCTGGTTCCATATAGACTTGTTTATTTGAGTGCAGACTTAATTCTGCCATGACACTTGTGTGGAAACTGTGTGTAGAAATGACGTTCATGAGCCAGACGATATCTTGGGATGATGATGATGTAGGCATGTAGTTTGGCTAATGACCAGTTGTAAACTTATCTTGTGTAGTTACTTTAGACTCCTAGCTCCAGTGTTTATATAAAAAAACAAAAAACAAAGCCAGTTTCAGACCCAAACGTATTTTGCTTTTAAAGTCTCAATGTTTTTGTTTTGTTACAACATTTAAATTATTATTATTTTTTAAATACAAAATGGCCGCCAGTTCAGTTATTGTAATGAAGCTGCCCTAGTTACTTTTCATTGCCATGATTCGACTCGGTACTTTACCACAGTTCACTGAAATCTTCTTCGCTTTTCTCTCCTCCCTTCATTTCTGCTCTCTTCCACCAGTTGTCGTTCTAGGCTGCCGGTTGGGGCATTTGCACACGGCTGGTAAGTGCACACTTCCATCACTTTCCAACTGTAAGTAGTATACTATAGTCGCAGATCTGTTGGTCGTGCTTTCCACACTCCGCGAACAGGACTGTGCGATTTGGCCGCTCGGAAAAGAGATGCGGTTTCATGTTCCGGCAAATTCTCCCACAATGGGGACTGTTAGAAGACTGAGGTCCTCGCGTCAGCTTCTGTATGGGACAGGCTTTGTCTCTTGAGCTCAAATGGACGTTGCTGTTGTCTAAGCAAACACAACGTGCACAAACATCTTAGAGAGGTGTTATTTCTAGCGCAACGTTGTATAACACCAAACCGCACTGATATAATAAAGGTACTCAAACTGCAAGAAAAATGCGTAGAGAGCCTCGCGTAGTGGGCATGTACCCTTAAACAGCATAAAGTCCGAATTCGCTGTTCGGATGATGGCTGGATTGTGTTCTCTCGTAATATTTGGGTTGCGTAGGAACCGAATTCACTAGGCTAAAACTTATTAGGCGATATACATATATAATGTAGTGACTTATGGCATGCTGTTCGAGCGGTCTTTCCAGGACTTGGTCTTTTTTTTCTTTTTCTTTTTCTTTTTTTTTTTTTGATCGCATATATGAACGCGCAATCAAGGAAGCGCCGCAACTTTCGGGGGGAACTTGCGGTTTTTCTGATTTTGCCCAGATACGGTCCAAGATGTCACGTGACGTCATCGCCGAGTGCATTCAGCCAAAACCCTTTTCAGTTCACACGCGTCAAACCTGAGTACACAGCTAAAAGGTCTGATTTACCAACAAACATGAAGGAGCCGTGAAAGAGCGCGATTAGAAATTTCGATTTGAGATCTTGCACGATTTGAACTTTCACCAATTCAAGTAGTTTTCCAGCACAAAAAACACTTTTAGGAAAAAAAGCCGCAGCAAAATCGAGCATTTTCGGCAACAACAATCAGAAAAAAGTCACGAAATCATGCATGGACTGTTTAAGTGCATTGGTGTGTGTGTGTGTGTGTGTGTGTGTGTGTGTGTGTATACACACGATCGTTATCCTCTTCAAACAAAATACTATGCCCTTAACATAAAGTCAGCAAATTCTTACCCAACAGGCATTCTCTTCGAACACATCACAGTAGGGATGTCTCAATCAATTTATTACTTAATTTTTTTTGTGCCCGATCCGAGTCATTTAATATTGCGTCCCGATCTAATACTTGTATTTACCTAGTTCTAGGTGCACACTTCAAGTACGTTAGTTATTTAAATCAATCCAATGTATAGCTCTTCAATGCTTTAAGAAACAATTTTGCAACAAATTCCTTGTAGTTATCTTTTAGTTTTAATATTTTTTTATATCGCTCTTATCTTAACCATTCCACTTAGTGCAGCGTTGGTTTTCATTAGTTTGTTTATTTATTTTAAACACAATAACAGAGTAAACAAGTTAAAAAGATGTCTTTAGGAAATAGAGCGCGCTCTTATCAGTTCCAGTTAGTGCAGGATTGTAGTAGGGACACGTATTTGTAGTTTTAGTCACGTAGTCCTGCCACGAACTGCGCTCTCCGTGAAGGCTGACGTAAAACAAAAGTTTGGGCTTCAAGTTAGTGCTCAGTAATGCTACATTCACACACGCGTGCGCACACACAGTGATTTTATTGCTGCCAGTCACTGTACTATTAAGTCATTGGTAGGCGCTCCTACTACCGGTTGCCATAGTAACATGGGTGGGGCAACTAGCATTCCACTTTTGACAACAAACCAGCTAAATTGTACCATTCTGGAGGGAGAGCGATCTTCTATAAAATTCTCCAGTGTGTACAGTGGCGGAAATAAGTATTGAACATGTCAACACTTTTTGTTCCTATGAAAAATTGGAAAATTCACATGAAATTTTCTCCAGACTTTGGTATTAACTCAACTCAAGAAATCTGGAAATATAATGAAAAGAATTCACAACATTAAAGTTAATAAATAAAGTTATATGTGATAAAGAGGAATGACAGGGGGGGAAGGAGTGTTGAAGACGCTAACTGAAATGCATTTAATACTTAGTGGAGAAGCCTTTGTTTGTAATGACCGCTTCAAGGCGCTTGCTGCATGAAGAAATTAAGGGACCATTCAGGTGTGATTTTGGCCCATTCTTCTAAACATATTGTCTTCAAATCTTGTTCAATTGGATTCAAGTCAGATGATTGATTGACTGGGTCCTTCGAACACCTTGATATTTTTTTATTTTTTCCTCTGTAACCAATTGAGAGTTTCCTTTGCTGTATGCATTGGATCATTGTCCTCCTGGAAGGTCCACCAACATCTCCTCTTCTTCATCCTGGTGGATGACAGCAGATTCTTCTCAAGAATCTCCCGGTAAAAGGCTCCATTCATCGTTCCTTCAGTTATATGAAGTCTGCCAGTACCATGCGATGAAAAACAGCCCCACACCATGATGCATCCACCTCCAAACTTCACTGTTGGTATAGTGTTTTTAGGGTGATGTACAGTGCCATTTCTTCTCCGAACATAGAGTGTAGTATGACGGCCAAAAAGTTCAATTTTGCTCTCATCTGACCAGACTACACTCTCCCAGTACTTCATAGACTTGTCCAAATGAGTTGTAGTAAACTTTAAACAAGATTTGACATGTCTTTTCTTTAGTAATGGAGTCTTGTGGGGTGAGCGTGAGCAGTAGAGTGCACTGTCTATTGTTTTCTCTGTGACGATGGTACCTGCTGCCTCCAAGTGTTTCTGGAGCTCTTTCCGAGTGGTCCTTGGCTCTTGGGCTTCTCTTCTGACTATTCTTCTGACTCCCAGGTCAAAAATCTTGCGAGGAGCTCCTGTGTGTGTCTGGTTGATGACGGCGTGATGTCACTTCCACTTGCAGATAATGGCCCCAATGGTGCTTAATGGAGGATTCAGAAGTTTTAAAATACGTCTGTATCTGACTCCATCAATATGTTTTGCAGCAATAGGGTTGCGAAGGTCTTGGGAGAGCTCTTTGCTTTTACCCATCATGAGCTGTTTATCGTGTGACACCTTGGTAACGAAAAGCCTTTTTATAGACCATCAGTTTACTAACCCATCTTCTTTTAATTTGCACAGAGAGGAGGGATAATTACTTATGCATTTCAGCTGGTTCCTTGCCTTGGAGAACTGCTTTTTCTTAGCGTGTTTAATACTTTTTTTCCTGTGTCAGTCCACTTTATTTCACAACTTTATAGACTTTAATGTTGTGAATTCTTTATAGTTGCGGATTTCTTGAGCTAATCCTGATGTCTGGTGAAAATTTCATGTGAATAGCCTCATTTGGAAAAAACGTTGACACGTTCAATACTTATTTCCCCCCACTGTATATGCATCCTATCCTACGAGATGGAGAAGCAGTGTGTGTTCGGCCAGCTACTTGAGGTAAAACCACAACCGCCGCTTAGATTAGCTTATGGCCATGGCTTGTTTAAAGTAGTATGATGATGATGATGATTATTATTATTATTATTATTATTATTAATAATAATAATTATGAAACACTCACTTTTTGTTGCAATTGAGCAACATCCTGGTACGGTGTAGCTCCTATCTCAGTAAGTGGGCGTAACCGTCAGGGTGTCATTCACTATATGTTCAATGGTGTCCGGGAGCTGGACCCCAGCTCTTTGGCTGTGGCCTCCGTGTTTCCTGGGTTTGGCTTGGTGCTGCTCGTTCCCGGGCGCCTAAGCAGCGACAAGCCGGACACCTCACCCAAGATAGGAGCTACACTGGGATTTTGCTCGATTTTCCTTATTTCTTTTACTATTTGTAAAAAAAAATATATATTTTTTTGCTTTAAACTTGCTTAGATCCTAAGCTAAGCTAATTGGCTGTGGATCATGTGCGCTCTACTGTCTTCATTCCCATTGGTCGTCACTGCACCAAGTAGCTCCAAAGTTGCATAAAGTTAAACTTGTCAACTTTCAAAGTAGCTGGACACGCCCACATCTAGTCGCCGGAAGTCGCCAGCTCTCTCGTGTAAAACTAATGGTTGCTTTGTTGTGGTGAGTTGCTGGATGTGTGAACCAAAAAAAGAAAGCTGATACCAATCAGTTAAACAATGCCTTAATTTACCCCCACCGTCCCACATGTTTCTCATGCTGAAAAGATTGTCGTCCCTGAAGCAAAAACCTAAATAAACTCAATAAAACACTTTGATCGTTACAGAAACTCCCTAGTGTTTGGTCATCTGTATGTAATGGTCGGGACTGGAACTTGTGGAAAGTACGAGCTTTAGGAGCAATCATCTGGATAGATAGCGTTTGTTTGTGTTTCCAAGTAGAGCATCTAGACGGTGTGACTCGTCTCAACGGTTTCTCCTTCGCTCTGCTCAGCTCTTGGTTTCCACTAGCGAGCAAGCAGTGCTTTAGTGCTCACTCTGATTCCAGTTACCTTTCTTATCCAGGTAACACGTGGGTGAACATGAGAACAGTACAGACCATTGCTTGATCAACATGTTCACTTCTGATTAATCCTGATTAGTGGTTTATCTGGAGTTGCTTATCTACCAGCACAGAAATCTTCACTAGTGACTAGTTTAATATTTCTTAGTCATTTGAAGCAGCAGTTTAATGTTTCATGTTATTTGTAGTCATTTACCCACAGTAAGGATTTTCTACGTCTTCTACCTGGGCCTGATCTCAAATCGCTTCCTGTTTACTTAGTTTGCGCTGTACATGGAATATAACCTAATGCACCTGAATGCCATACCCAGTACACTCAGTGTCCAAAGACCAGTTGAGATAACTGCTTGTTTGTGTGTGGTTATTTATTTTAGTCATGAGGTAAGATTTGCCTGTGTTACCTCTGTATTGTGAGTAAGCTGGGCAGCCGTTAAGTAAACGTTTGCTCCTCTTTTTCACTAAGCATTAAAGCGTTGTCATAATCGTGTGTTTAACTGAAAACCAACATGCTGCACTCGGTTTTTCACATTTTTAGTTCTTCAAAAGTGTTTTAATAAATGTTCAAGAATTTTGGGAACTCGTACCCATCACGTCACTGCCCGATAACCTCCAAATAAATTCCTCCTGCTTTCTCGGGTAGAGTTATGTGCGAACATGATACACACTCTTGGTCGTGATCTGGATAGTCCTGGGTTCTCGTTTGTCCAGCTGTGCTGCTGTTTGATGGAGAAGCGCGATGAAACCTTAGTTTAGTGGAAATTTTAAAAAGCCCTTATTTGTAGCTTCTTAATTACCTGTGCAATGTATCCTGGGGGTTTAAGGTACTGACATAATTTCCACTGGAACATGAAATCTGGGTCCACTGGAATACACGTCGAGTGACTCCTCCACCTTTTTAAATAGTCAGTGTTTAGCTTATCTCCCAACCAGGAAATGTAAAATGTGTCTCAAAAGACGTACTATGCACTTGCACTACACACTACTGTCTAGTGTATGGATTTTAGAAAGGCAGTATCCTCTCAAATGAACGCTGGAGTGGTATTTAACTGCCCGGAAGCATAAGCTTTTCTTTCGACGGCACTTGTCGTCAAACGCATGCTAGCTTTAGCAGAATACCCAGAGTCAATGAAAACGAATTTCTTAATGTTACCGTTATTCTGAGCAAATGTGAGCCAGCGTCAGCACCTGGTAGCCCCTCCTCCTCTTCTGCCGTGTAAGCAGAGCTGTGACTATTGACTGCATGAAGTGTCCAACATTCCACACTTCCATTTCCCTGGTCAAATAAGTGTATCACCCGCGGCGTACTTCTCAGACTGAACACACTACTCACGTTATGTATGCTACAAAATGGCATACAATAGTGTGCAAGTATGCGATTTGGGAAACACCATTAGATCTAATGTTGGGGCAGAGCTCCAGGCATTTGATTGGACAGAAAATCGGCTGTGAAGACGAAGTGCAGGATGAGGTCTACAGTCGCCAGAAATAAAAAGCTAACCGTATGCTATAAACGAACTACACCACAGTCGCTCGACTTCAACGTCACCATCACCAAGCTTCCCACAACTTCTCATTTAAAACATTTCCCATAATACGGATTTACTCTGTGGATGAATCTTCAGCCACACCTGAACCAGTTTATCTGCAAAGACTTTTCCTGTTTGGAGTGATGTTCCTGACGATGTCTATTGTCCCATTTTGCAACTTGTTAGTGTCATGATTTCCCTTGTGCAAGCGCTGGAGCACACGCGCTCTGAAACCTGAAGCAAAGCTCACAGCGTGAGCGCTAAAATGCTAACTCCTTTCCGGGTTATGGCATTACAAAATGCGCAGTCATCCCTGCGCAGTCGATCATGTTCAACCTTAAGGCGAACAGATTCGTACTCAAAGCCACGAACCCTCAATTTTGATTTCGTGGGGACTTTAAGGGTTTAAGGGCTTGATTTGAGATGCAGCCCATGCCTTCTATAGCAGATCCTGCATCTTTGGAGTCAGTATGGTGCATTGCATTGTGGGATGTTGTCTGCATAGCCTCTATGTTGAGATCTTTAGATCAACTAAACCAGAGATTTAGTCATGACAAACACTGCACATCATGCTGAGGGATGAACTTTATATGAATGAACCTTTTTAAAGGAAGGAAAAGAAAAGCCTGACCTTTTGGAAGAAAGACCTCAAATCAGTTTAATTAAAGAGTTGCAAACTTCCAAGCACTTGGTGTACTAATGATCCAGAAGCACAGCTTCTTCATGCCTGATGATTTCATTTTCCAATTTAATTGTGTGTTTGGCTTAAGCTTAAACTTTCACTGTGATTTGCAAATGGATGATTAAGTTTGTAATGTATATTCTTCAGACCTTCATGTAGCAGTCCAGTCACCTGGCAGGAGAATGAAAAGTAAATCCAGTGGATGAAAGTAATGGAGTTTTGACAGTGTGCTTAATCAGACCTGTGATGCAATTAACGCTGTAACACATGAGCTTAGCTTTTAAAGCGTTCATTACACTCTCAGGCTGTGTAAAAAAATAAAATAAATAAATACATAAATTATAATTAATTATATATATATATATATATATATATATATATATATATATATATAACACTGTGGAATAATGTAAACAGAGAGAGAGTGTCTGAACGAGATTGTGTGGAAGAGAGCGCGTGAACAGGACATGATATTCAACATGCTCGTAAGCGTAATTCATTCAGTTAAAGTAAATAAGTGATGCGTAGGAGGATCACTGCGAGCAACTCTGATGTTTTTCATTATGCGGTAAAATGTGATTTCTTCTTGCTGAAATCTAAGCTGTTTGGTGACTTGATCACCACAGAGACGTTATTGTTCACTCCACGGGGGAATTCCACATTTAATAAAAGAAACTGTCTAGATTGTTGGTAGTAAATACAGTTGAGGACACAAGTTTACGTACACCTTGCAGAACCTGCAAGATGTTAATTAAAAAAAGGGATCATTAAAATGGCATTTTGTTTTTTATTTAGTACTGCTCTGAATAAGATACTTCACATCACAGATGTGTGCATCTAGTCCACAAAATACAATAATAACTGTATGTAAACTTCTGAACTGGTTTAGTTTGTGTAAATTCACTTGGCGTGTAATTGGTTAAACTGCCCACTGTTCTTCAGAAGAATTCTGGGCTTTTCCAGCATCTTCTGCAAATTTGACCCCTTTCCAGTGTGGCTATATCAGGGGTGTCCAGTCTTATCTGCTAAGGGCCAGTGTGGGTGCAGGTTTTCATTCCAACCAAGCACGGGCCAGTCCTAATTCCACCTGTTTAATCAGTTGATCTTGGTTTTCAAGAGGCTCCAATGTGGCTTCTGCTTGGTTGGTTCCCTTTCCGGATAAGATTGGACACCACTGGACCATATGATGTTGAGAGCCATCTCATCACATCAAGGACAACTGAGGGACTTTAGAACTATAACATAATGTGCATACATTCACTGATGCTCAAGAAGGTAACACGATACATTAAGTGTAAACTTATGAACAGGATGATCGGTGTAAATTGTGATTGCTTTGTCTTCTGGAAAACATGCACATATCTGTCCTTCGCAAGCTACATAAAATCTTTCAACTAAATAAAAATTTACACCGATCATCCTGTTCAAAAGTTTACATCCCCCTGGCTCTTAATGTATCGTGTTGCCTTCTTGAGCATCAGTGAATGTTTGCACCTTATGTAACAGTTGTGTACGAGTCCCTCACTTATCCTCAGTGTGAAAAGATGGATCTCAACATCATATAGCCGCTGTTGGAAAGGGGTGAAGAAAAGAATGTACAGGACCTGGAGGATTTTTCTGAAGAACAGTGGGCAGTTTAACTGCTCAGGACAAACAAGGGACTCATGAAGAACTCTCACAAAACATAAACACAGTCGTGAATCATCCAGGTAACGACACAGTGTTAATCAAGTGTATGTAAACTTTTGAACTGGTTCATTTGTGTAAATTCAGATATTGTGCTTGTGAACTATATGTAAACATCGGTTATGTGAAATAGCTTATTCAGGGCAGCACTAAAAAAAAAAAAAACCTTTTATAAGCTGCAATCTTTTTATTCTTAATTTGAACGTTTAGCAGATTCTTTAAGGCGTAGGTAAGGTTGGCATCTTGCATAAGGGGCAGTGGTGGCTTAGCGGTTAAGGCTCTGGGTTACTGATCGGAAGGTTGGCGTTTCAAGCCCCAGCACTGCCGAGCTGCCACTGTTGAACCCTCTCTGCTCCAGGGGCGCTGTATCATGGCTGACCCTGCGCTCTGACCCCAACGTCCTAACATGCTGGGGTATGTGAAGAAAAGAATTTCACTGTGCTATAATGTATACGTCATCATTAATAAAGACTCGTGATCATTTTCCTAACGTGTATGGTGGATCACTGACCACATATTCTTGTACATGAGTGGATTTGTGCTGTTCAACACCAGAAACTGGTTCAATTGACTCCTAATGAGGGTTTGATCCATGGCCGAAAAGCTAGCTGTAAGGATGGTTACGGGAATGTGTAGGTGATGGAGATTTACTGTGTAGCTGGAGTCCAGAGATGTCTTCATAGCGCAAGGCTTTCTCCATCTTTTCCTTCATAATATTACTAAACTGAGCTTGTCTCTCATATTCTTGCCCCCTGGTATCCAAGCTTTTCTTCTTTTCTAAACTTTTATTGTCTTTTAAAAAAATAATCATTTTGTCATTTGGAGATGTATTTCGCAGTCAGTCCCACCCACTCGGGTATTAGACTTGAAAGGTGTAGGATTACTGTTTTAATAGTGTTCTGAACAGACCAAGGGAAAATACCACAGATATTTCAGCCATTTTAGTGGAAAAATGTTCTGTTCTGTGGAAACAAGTCAGAGGGGTTTGAATTTGTGGAGGACCAGGGGGATATGATTTGATCAGCTCCCTAGGTCTTGGGGCACTACTAAGGGCCCTGGCTTACTACACACTGGGACACTGATGACTACATTTCCGGTGACATGATTACGTATTCACGTTGTAAAACGTCTCAAATTGAAAAACAATGTTTGAAAAAACGTTTAAATGTTGTACAAATTTGTTAGCTTGATGACACATTACTGTAATTTTACTTGAAACCGGATCATACAGTGGACACTTGAAGCACTTAAGTAATTAGACTCAACCGTATAGAATGTCAAATAAAATTAGAAATTGCTTAGTAATCCTTTGAGAACTACAACGGCGATAAGCTACTTGCGTTTGTAGCCGGAAGTTGGCTGAGCGTTCGTCTGCCATGTTGTTTTCGAGCTGAGAGGCTTCATGACGTCGTTTCCTGTGGGAGAACATGGTGAGCATCGATGCTCCTGGGTTCTGCATTGCATTTTGGGATTAAAAAAAATAAAATAATTTTTTTCAGGGCATGAGGGTTCTGGTGCACTGGGTGGATTTTGCGATTGAGACAGTCCTTAATTAAGATGGCGCATCCCTGATCTGTGTGTTTTTGTCCATCGTGAGTTCGTCATCAGAATAACATACTGGATGATGGAGAGATTTTCACCCTTGTTGCGTTGTCTAGATGTTTCTCGGTGTTGGTTTCTGTTATGTGCTGCTGCTCCTCGTGAGTTTTTTTTTTTTTTTTTTTTTTTAAGTTTCATTTCTACAGAAATGACTCATCATGGCTACCCATTAACTGTCACTGGTTATAAAGACATTATAAAATTCAACAACAGGCACCAACCTCGTGATAGTTTTATGTTCAAGATGTTTTACCAGGTTACTTGTGTTGTTGAAAGATGCCGCATTTCCACACCGCACACTTGACAGTCTGCTTTGTTGTGATCATTAATCATTAAATGTGTTCATATTGTTCTTGACTCCCAAGTCTTCTGTAAGCTTATGTTAGAGTATCCTGGTATAGGAGAGTTTTATTTAAAAAATTTTCACATGTATGAGAATTACCACAGTATTAGACGAGGCCTCTGTATTAGGCCACAGTATTAGACGAGTCCATGGATTCATAGTAAAACCTCAAGTGTTGAGGTTCCTTCTGTATTTCTGTGCACTTTTTCTTTTCTCAAGTCTCCAAATCATGGCTGACTTGTCTGTTCTTACTGTAACTGAGATGATCTCAGCCCTGATCCTGGAGTTCACCCCCCTGTCCTGCTCCCAACACAAAAATTCAACCAGTTGTCTAATTAAAAGCCGTTTCTCTTCTTCCGTTCAGTGCTTCCCTATTCAAAAACGATAGCTAGCGCCAGCTGAGGAACGCTGTTTAGACTTTTAACGCTTTTAAGCCCAGTGTATCTGATATACCAAGTAAAGAATGATGCAAAAGCTGTTAAAGGCACCACTAGATATGTTCACACGTGCCGGCTTTCGTCAGTCAGAACCAATTCATTCTGCCCGCAGATTCCGAAAATACTGTTTATATACGTACCCTATATAAATATTCATTTTACATATGTTGCATATACTCGGAACAAAACGTCTGTGCAAGACAGACAAACGCGCGCACCACTGCCCTCCATGTGCGCAAGTTATTTTTGAATCCGGTTGAGAAAATGGTCCGGCTCGAGTGTTTACATGGCCAATCCTTTTCCTGTTCACTGGATTGTTTCCGATCTAAATCGCCCCTTTCGAGTCCAATCGAGCTCTTTCCCTAGCCAGGACTTTGATGGCATTTCTGAAGGTGCACATTAATAGACTCTGGCTTTTGTAATGCTAGTGAAGTTTTAAAGATTACTCCTACTCCGCTTTCATTGTTTTATTTTTGGATATTACCGACAGGGGTATCCCTTCTGCCTAATTTTAATACACCTGTAACATTTAGTGAAACAATAAAAGTTCATGTGCCTTAACGAAGTGTTCCCCCCCCCGACTAAACCAACCTTGTTCGCATCTGGCGAGTTTGTGTTTGACAGAAGTAATGCTGAGATCTGAAGAATGCTAACTTTACTGTGTCAGGTCAGTGTTTCAGTCTGTGGAGTTTAGGAATAAACATCACTGGATTTGGGGATGACGCGTTATGTTAATCGGTTAATACAGATGTTTGCATGTTAAGTTTTATTAAAAAACATTTTTTTTTACATATTACTGAACGCTCTGCTTGAGCGCAATGCACAGTGTAAAATGAAAAATGTGGCATGTTTGCTGAAGAATGTGGGCAGCAACCGGATACGACATCACACGCCAATGTTAAAATCTACCGTCTGATCCAGTATGCAGCGACGCCACAACCCAGGCATGGATGGATGGTGTGACACCGCTGCTTCCTAAATCTTTGATTTTCTCAGGAGGTCACGCCGTGACCTGCCAATCTTCTGTTGGTCACACATCTTCACGCGATACAAATTCTCAGGTCGGAGTACGCCGAACTCAAACTTTTGCGAAACTTCTTCCGGTCTCCAGCGTTCGCAGAAGCTCGTTCGAACGAAAGTCGCTGGAAATCTCGGCACACCGAGAGCCTAGCGTGTAAACCTGTAAAACCATCGTACCCGGTTTGTGTCCGCACTAGTGCAATAATTTGAGCTATACTGAACGTTTCTATTGTAAACGGCTCATCTCTTGTTTTGTCCTGCGAGCTGAGCAGCTGCCCCGCCTCTAACTTGGAACACATCACAACAGTGCTGCTCTCTGCATCAGATTACTGCCATGCACAGCTATTTCCTTTTCATGTCTCACTGACTTCATATGGATGCAGGGTGTAAGAGATACCCAACTAGCGTGTTTAGGATTTTCAATACAGGCAGTTTAAAAGGTTACTCAGGTGTTTGAATACATGTGCACATTCGTAATTACCAGCAGCTTGAAACTGGTGACCTGAATGTACACTCAAGTCAGTGCATTATTCTCCTGGATGTTCTCTCTCTCTCTCTCTCTCTCTCTCTCTCTCTCTAACACACACACACACTCAGAGGTTGACCTTTAGTAAGCTGTGTGTGTGGTATCACAGATATGAAGTATTTGAGCGATGGCAGAAGGATGAGCGATTAATTGATTTTTGTGAGTTCCAGGAATATTGCATATGCACCATTTCTAATACTTGTCTCCCCCTCCCCATCTGTCTCTGTAGTGAATGGTAGTGTCTATAAAGGGTATGTCCCTTCAGGAGAGAGGTGCCAATGTCCATCAGGATTAATCACACTGCAGGGGGGTCACTGCGCCGATCACAGAGGAACACACTCGCCACCAGGTCTGTACACCCGCAACACACCGGGGGGGGTTGTGTGTGTGTGTGTGTGTGTGTGTGTGTGTGTGCGCGCGCATGAGAAGTATTGTAATGTTTTCCTCTCATTGTTACTTATTTGAGAGAAGAGTGTGTAGTAAGGTTTGTCACGATACCAGAATTTTCACTTTGATACCAGCGCCAGGGTGTAGTAGTGTATCTGCTGTACCAAAAGGATACTTTTGGCCACGTGCGCTAGTGGAAGTTCTCAAACCCTCAAGATTCAGATTGCTGACCCTACGTTATGGCTGGGTGATATACAGGATAGATCACGATACATGAGGACGTTTCACTAACGGGTTCAGCTAACAATCCGTCTGCAAAACAGTCGTAAAATAGACCGCAACAAAACAAGCTTGAACTGACTTTACGATACTTTTCTTTCGTGCCTACGAAGAGAAGCTTAAGTAAAAAATAAAATACGGCATTCGCTCAGCAGCATTTAATTTGTAATTATTAACGGAAGAAAGAAATGCATCACCATACCAACGATATCTCAAATGTGTGTTGCACGGATATATCAGGATATCGATATTTTACAGATTTATATTGCCCAGCCTTCCGTTCATTATATTTGAATTAATTTAAAGCTTTTATGTTTAACAAAGCAAATATAACTTTTCATGGCTTAGAGACCCACAAAAACTGACCAAATGGGGGCCGTTGTTAAGTATAATAAGTTTTCCCTAAATATACACAAGACGCTGCTGTAGTTGTAGTTACAGCCCAATACTGTACGACGCCAAGCTGCACCGTTACGAAGCTGAGAGTGGCTTCCCTTAAATGGTGTTTAAATATGTAGGGTGTCTAAACTTTTAAACAGCACTGGTTAGTGTTTTCTCATGTTAATAACAGAACAGTGTTAAACATCATTTAAAAAAACAAACACTATTTTCTGCTTTAAAATGCGGTGATGATTACGACTGGCTGTTATAAAATAGTTATGTGTACTGCTAGCACTTCCACTAAACCAGGGGTGTATAATCTTATCTTCTCCAGAACGGGCCGGTGTGGGCCCAGGGTTTCATTCCAACCAAGCAGAAGCCACACCCGAGTCTGTTGAAAGCCAAGCTCAACTGATTAAACCGGTGGAATCAGGTGTGCCTCCTGCTTGATTGGAATGGAAAGCTGCACCCACACCGGCCCTTTGCGGAGACGATCGGACACACCTGGCGGTCAGGATGCTCGTCCACCGGGTGTTTTACAGTAAAAAAGGTTTAGAACTCTTTTTGCGTACCGGTTTTGTTTTGCGTGTTGGCTGCCTGCTTCAACGGCGACATAAGTCCAAACATGCCCAAACCTCACTCCGTTAAAACTGCGAGAAAGACCGGCTTAAGGCATGAATCAGCTTTTCTCCTACCGTCTGTAAAATGAATGCCGATGAATTAAATATGCCGATGACTTATAATTATGAGAACATACTTCCAGAAGAACGATACTGTGTTTGCTGCCGTACAGTTTAATAACAGTAAAGTGTAAATAAACATATTAGTAAACGATCTAATATTGTCTTTTTATTCTGTTACTGCTCTCCAGGTTGCAGTCAGAACAAACCAAACAAAAAACAAATTCCCCTCCTGAAAGTAAAAGATCATATACTAAAGCCTCCAAAGCCCCGCCCACGCCTGCAGCTGGCTCCTCGCGTGGCCACGCCCCTCGAAGGTAGTGTCTGCATCGAGTATTCAAGTGATTTTGCTTACTTTGAGTTTTCTGAACTTGCAGAAATATATATATGTCTCTCTCTCCATCTCTCTAGAAACAGTCTTTCTCTCTCTTCACTAAGTCACTCTGCACCTGACCCGGATTCGGAGGCAGCAGGAAGCTCCGGCCAACACGAGCAGCGCGAAGTCGCCAACAACCGTGCCGTCAAACGTAGTTCTGCACCTGATCACAACAACACCTCGTACTCGCCCAGCCCGGCCAAGCGGCCCAAAGCGCCGCCCCTCGAGAGCTCTGAGCAGTCGGAACCTGCTGACCCTACTGCTGACTCCGCCCTCGAGCTCCCATCAACAGCCAGGTCTAAAAAGCGTCGTTTGGCATCCGAACAACCGACTAGCAGGACACTAAACAGGAAGAGCGGCACGTGCCCTGCCACCAGCACCTCCCAAAAACGCAAAAAGGCAGACACCCCATTTTGCTCTTCTTCCTCCTCCTCGTTCTCTTCCTCTTCCTCGTTTTTATCCGGCTCGAGCAGCGAGCAGGCCAGCCGCTCATCCAAACCCTCCAAACTGGCGTCCAAATCGGCCGCCTCGGCCAAATCTGTGACCGATTCTGCCTCTTCCTCCTCTGCTTCTTCTTCCTCTTTCACTTCCTCTTCCTCCTCCTCCTCTTCTGTGGTGGTCGCGGGCGCCAGCGGCTGTGCCCCGCCCTCACAGGGCGCCCGGCTCAAGCAGGGTAAAGATCAGAGTAAGTCGCGGCGCTCCCGCTCCGCCTCTTCGCCTTCTCCTCGCCGCAGCAGTCGCGATAAAGAGCACAGCAAATCCAGCACAGCTGCCTCTAAATTCGATTGGACGAGCCGCTTCAGTCCCAGAGTGAACTTGCCGAAGCCCAGACTCGCCCTGCCCGGATCCTCCAAACCCGAAACCCCGTCAGGGTCCAGCAAACCCGGCCCGAGCGGACTGCAGGCCAAACTTGCCAGTGAGTTTCTCACTCTCCCCAATAAGGCTTTCATCCTCATTTACACCTCTTCTACACATTTCCTTCTAAATTCACTGCTGTCCTGTTTTAAATAGCATGCTGTCACTGCACCGCTGTTTTTCGTGTCCGAGTAGAGGACCGAATGCATGATTAAGCGCCACGTTTTATTAATGAATGACGTACCCTCTTTTAACCGTTTAAAGTCGCGTCAAATATTCATTAGATTCCTGTCATCACTTTTGTATTAATGCGGGTATGCGTATTGATAAAAATACCGCTATATAAGGCAACACAACCTCAAAGAAAAAGCCGAACGGACACCGTAGGTCAAAGGGGCTTTTCATCAAATTTGATTGAAGTGCACTTCCCAACAAAATGTAAGGAATTATTTTTAAATAATAAAAAAAAAATCAAGCATGGATCGTGTACTTAAAAGAATAAAAAAAAAGGTTTTATATATATATATATATATATATAAGAAAAAGAAAAACAAGTGCTAATTCATTCTGTATTTACAAGTGCAGCGTATTGAAAGGTGATTGACAGGCGAGTGAGAATGAAGTGTTTAAATACTGAATACGTTAGCAGAGTTGGTTTCATGTCTTTATTGAACGGCTTAAAAGTAACTGATGTTTCTACTGGCTCTTTGGGATCTTAAGACTTGGTAAGCCATAATTTTTTTTAAACTTTTATTATTAATTTTTTCAAGAAGTAGCCTCAACCCCTTTTTTAAATTTTTATTTTTTTATAAAAAAATTTTTATCCCCCAAAGATATTAACAGATTAACATTTCCTCAGCATTCTGCAGTTTATTTTCTCCCTCCTGATGTTAATGAGACAAAAAACAAAAACCACAGTTTGTCTTGTTCCTGAGAAACCGGAATGCCCAAACTGCTCCGTCCTGAGGCTTGACGGAAAACGTCCTGTTAGGAATCGCTGACACTGGAGACTCCTTCCCTGAGGACTCCTTCCATCTATATACAGAATCCTTCACTCTTATCAGCTGCTATTCATTAGAGATGGGCGATATCGCTTGCAAAATTCTCCTCACAATTAGAATGAGTCTTCCCATGATAATGGCAATAAAGCCTAGTTGATGATGTATTTCTGTGTATGATGGTGCGCAACCCATTCGCAGCTCACGTGCAGAGTGAAAACAAGTATGGCGGAAGGGGGACGTGAAGCTGAGGAGGAGTTTATCGCTAACCGCTAATCACTCTACAATCTGGAACTGGTTTGGTTTACTTTGCTTACTTACGCTGCATGTAGCGGTCACTTGTAGCCAAAAACAGTGGCGCATGGTACTATATTTATATCGTCATGATACCGTTATCGCAATAAATACTAGAAAATATCCTGATCTAGTTTTAAGTCCATATCGCGCATCCCTGTTATACATATACCCTTTTCTTTAAGTACTAGCCCACACGTGAAAGAGACCTGTTCATTCTGAGCTTACGCAGATCGTCCGCCTTAAAGGCGCCGTCCTCGAGTCGTTCCTATAGAAACGATAACGTTAATATAATTCTAACTCTGGCCAGCGCTACTGCCAGAGCTGTTCGCGAAATTGTATCAACACCCTCTGACCAATCCGATTAGAGAATTCGGTAGCAGTGTGGTATAGGAGCAATTTCATCTCCGCACGTGGCCTGAATGTGATCAGGTTTCACGTGTACATGCAGCTCGAGTGTACGGAGAGTGCAGTGCAGCAAGAGCTCTCGTGTTTCTCTTCGATGGGCCAAACATCGAGTCGGGAGTTTGCTGATCAGTGCCGGTGCGTTTCGCCGCCGCTAGACGGACGTGTGTTGGCTGTAAGCAGAGAACTGAATGTGCTCAGCCTTCAGAAGCGCTACATCAGCACGTTTTTTTTTTTTTTTTTGTCATTTGCATAGGAGATCTCGTGCATGTTTTCCCGCTCGCTTTTGATACAGCCATGTCCGTATCAGAGTTGTATTACCCTGTAGAGGCCTTGGGGAAGCTGCAGTGTCCTCCGTCTTTGCCGAGTTCACTCTTGACTCGACTGTTATTGGCATGCATTATTAAGTGTGACGCTACACTGATTATCCTATACCTGGTGTCATTAGCTGTATTTACACCCGTAGTAAGATGATGATGATGATGATGATGATGAAAACAGGAAGCTCTTTCGTGTGCACACTTAAATCAGAATAAAGTGAAACAACACTCAGTCTGGATCGTATTTCTGTCTGAAGGTTCAGTCGTTTATTAATGCAATAAATCAGGACAGACATATACTTGACGTACGTTTTTGTGGTCACGTTGTAAATGCATCGTTTAGCCTTTAATCAGCTGTTTTCGGCTGCGACAAAATGGCGGTTCAGCGGGTGGAAAGCGTTGAAATTCTGTTGCTTCGTGGCTGGTCCGGTTGTTTGTGACTGCGCAGCGGAAAACACCTAAAGTGTTGGCAAATGTCTAAAGTCGAACACAAGGTTGCTTGTTTGTTAAATACAGCATTTAGACCGAGGATAGGTGAACCTTCCTGACCTTCCCTTCTGCGTGCGCTGATGAATGGACACTCGTCCACGTCTCTCAGGTCGCTGTGGCGGGCTCACGTTTCAGCCCAGTGCCGTGCTAATAATAGGCTAAAAATACGCTAAAAATAACCGTTGCTACAGTAGCTTTCAGATCGAGACTCTCGCGGAGTGAGTGCGGAGGTAAGACTTGATTTTGTTTTGATTTGTTTGTTTATTTGTTTATTTTAAATATACAGAACATTGTTGCGGATTTCGAATGACTTTAACGCTCCTTTTTAACTTTAACGCTGACTATGCCAGCACGCACATGGTCAGGACATCAGCGTGAATTTCAGTTTTGAAGTTTGGATACGATTTCCCGGTCTCGATACTGCTGTTACAGAGACGTTCTCGAGCGCTCGGAGAAATCCGAGGTGTACGTATGGTCTCCAAAAGACAAATGGAATCCTTGTACCGACTCCTTGCCACGTCAATACGAAGCTAAAACGTAGATTGCCGTACTGAAAACCACCATACCGGGTGCAGAGGGTCATGGGAAATGGAGCGTGTGCACTGTGGTGCGTTCAGAACAAGCGAGTGAAGTTTAACCTTACAAAGCCAGACAGATTTGTGAGATGGACTGTGTCCATAGCATGGCACGATAAGGTCTTGATCTTCATACTGACGAGCAGACGCAATACAAGCTTGATGTGATTTACTCAGCGTTTAAAAATAATGAGTGGGTGCAGTTACGCACTTAGTACAGGTTTTAGTTTTCTCTCCATGTAATCCTGACCAAGCTACATCCACGTGAATCCGGAAACGTTGTCGTTTTCCCTCTGCGGTTCGTCCACACCAAGACGCTGTTTTTGTCCGGTGAAAACGGGGCTTTTTGAAAACACTCCCAAGTGGATAAATTGAATCATCGCCATTATTTATTTATGGCATTAAACCATCTAGTACTGTCCAAAATATTCATCGTCTTTGATCCCTCCCTCACCTTTTGAAGCTCGTATGAACTTCATTGCTTGCGTCCGTCCTGTCACTAGCCTCAAACACCGGTTCATATCTCCTCACGGCTTGACTATCGCAATTCTCTCCTCCGTGGTTTAGCTGCTAATTCTATTGCTAGTTTGCAATGTGTTCAAAACTCTGCCTCTTGACTTCTTACACGTACCAAGCGCTCAGCTCCCATTACTCCGATCCAGTCTGAACTGCATTGGCTACCGGTTTCGTTCCGCATCAAATATAACCATTTAAAGTGCACCTATTCTGCTTTTTCAAATATTACCTTTCATGTATTGTGTGTTATAGAGCTGTGTTTGTGAATGTAAAACGTGTGCAAAGTTTCAGAAATCAAAAGCACACAGGTTATTGACCCCCAAAAGAAGGAACCGATTCTGAACAGCTGAAACGAATCGTTAGTCATTCCAAACTTTACTTCCTGTACTAACCGACATAGGTTTGTAACATAAAGCCCCGCCTCTGGTCTTCACTGGCTGATTGTGAACAGATGGTGCTGAAACTCGTTATGGTAGTGGGCGTTTCCTGTTCGACACACACTGACCGCAGTAGACCAATCACAACAGACTGGGACATGTGACCAGTCAGAGCAGCGTATTCTCTCTGAAAGGAGGAGTTTAGAGTGAATCCTTTAGAACGGATCATTTAACGAGTCGTTCGTGACCCTGGGGGTTGGGGGGTTGGGGTGATGCTGCAGTTTAAATTATGAGCACAGTGAAGTGTTTTTTTGACCTTGGATGCATGTAAATCTATTGTATGAGACCTTTAAGACTAAATTAAACACGTTTCAAAACCATAATAGGTGCGCTTTAAATCACTTCACAGTTTGGCACCTTGCTATCTCCGTGCACTGCTTCTCCCCTACAACCCAACCCGCTCTCTCCGGTCCTCCCGGCTCTGACTCCTGTCTGTCTGCTCTGGGTGGCAGGGCTTTCAAGATCTGAAATTCACTCCCTCTGACTCTTCGTAGCATCTCATCCATCTCCGAGTTCAAATCTCTACTTAATTTATCTATTTTCTCACGTTTACTTGTCTTAATGTGTTGCTGTGCATTTTGCTCTCAGTGACAGTACTGTTTCATTTTTTTCTGTTTTAATTATTCATTGTTTTTCAAATTTTATTTGTCTGATTGTTCATTGTTTGTGTGATATTGTATTGCTATTGTAAAACATCCTAGCTCTTGAAAGGTGCTATATAATAATAATAATAATAATGATGATGATGATTATGAAAGTTTTTGCATTGTTGTTTAAACTGAAAACGACAAATTGTGACGTGACGATTGTCATGTGACCCATTTAGCTCCAACAAACAAAAACCACAAACAAAATGGTGCTCAATGTTGTACTGCAGTGGTTGTGCCGGCTATCCAGATCGATTATCTTTTGTTAAAGATTAAGGTCACTTTGTAGATCCTTCAGGTTGGGGTTTTAAATAAATGCCAGCGGGAAATGATGCAGGCCAAAGCTTCTTAGATTTCTTCTTACATTTTTAGATGCTCAGCGTTATAAAATGAAACTGTGGTTTTCAGGCCTATCCAGATTAACGTGGATGCAGCCCTGATTTGTTTAGTTGTATACGGTGTGAGGCCGATCCCAAAGCATCAGTTTTGCTTGCGTTTGGATGACGAACAGAGAAAGTTAGTGGCGTTACCGAGCGCTCTCACGGCGATTCATGTTTGTAAACTAATTGAATTGTCGGTGTAGTGCAGCGGAGTTCTAGTTCCTCTCATTTACCTGATCATCGTCTTACCTGGTGCGTCTCCGATTTATAGTACACATGTAAATAAACTAAATGGCGGATAAAGCGAACGATTTCACAACAATGTTCCTGAAATAGATTGTGTGCGGATTCGTAAACTCTACATGGGTCAAAGACGCACACGCGCGCTTCTCCAGCGAGATCTGCTACTGTTCATTTATATTCCTTGCAGATTTACATTAGTGCTCACGCACTAATATGAACTCGTGCCTGTTTAGCTTTAAGGAATACCACTGACTGTGTGTGTGTGTGTGTGTTTCTGTGTGGGTGTGTAGGTCTGAGAAAGTCCAATAAGAAGCGTAGTGAGTCTCCCCCTGCAGAACTCCCCAGCTTTAGGAGGAGCACACGACAAAAGACCACGGGCTCCTGCGCCAGCACCAGGTAACGGTGTGCTCCGTGTGTGTGTGTGTGTGTGTGTGTGAGAGAAAGAGATGCTACATTAGATCATGTCCCCAGTTTGGGACGGATTTCATTACACACATTCACTATATTCACACACACAGCTGAGGACTTCAGCTATCTTATCTGTTCTGTCTGTCTCTCCCTCTTTCTCTCTCTGTCTGTCTGTCTGTCTGTAGTCGGCGAGGTTCAGGTTTAGGGAAGCGTGGTGCAGCTGAAACTCGCCGACAGGACAAAATGGCCGAAAACGACAACAATCAGGACGGAGCCAATTCATCACGCACAGAGGAGACACCGCAGGGAGCTTCAGGTGTGTGCACACAGTGTGTTACGTGATATTTTGTACTGTGACTTGTACGTCGCTGCTAGCGTCCCGCCGGAGTCCCGAGCGTCGGGATTGGCTGATATTGCATCTTAAACATCAGTGCTCTAAAGAATGTCCATTAAACACTACTCTGAGGTACTTTATATATAATGTAATGAGGAAAATGCGATCGTATTCTGTAGAATCTCTTTTTATGTTCATACTGACATCGGGAGGTTATTTATTTAGTTCATGGAAACTAAACCCTGAATGGACATAAAATTCCAATGGAAAGAACCGCACATACACTAAACTAACCGGAATTGGAGTCTCTTCTGTTTATATTCGTGTTGCGAGTTCGCCAGATTTGAATCCCCAATCGTGAACCCTTTTAAACTATGTGACGTGAATATAGACAAGCCATACACAAGCTTTCACCTGGAGACATCCCAGGCAGTGGGTCTGATCTCCAAATCCTGGTATCTCATGAAAATTAGCACGAGAGTTGTCTGGTAGGAAAAAACAGAAAAAACTCCAACGCCTAAATGAGCTGCTGACTGAGATTGGAGTATGTCGGAACCCTTGTGGCATCCCTAATACCACATCATGACCCGTTTCCACGCAATTCCTCAATGACCACGTTTACATGCACACCAAATTCCGTTTAAGGTTTATATTCGCATTGCAGCCATATTGCGAATACGACGTTTATGCGTACAGGCATTTTGAGTATTCTCGTATACATGGTGGTTGTGAGTATGCCGGTCTACACACACACTCTTTTTAATTTCCCACTGTTGTTTCCCGGGAGATTTTCTGAACAAGGTATCTTGATTAGGATTTTTGACTGGCCGCGATTACATGAACATGACTGACTGCGATATTTACATTCGAGGTCCATCCTCCACTCATAGAAAACTCCGCTGCATATCAAATCAAGTGCTTCCTAAACTTACAGCCAATTACCGTAGAATGGCGCAGGGATGATGCCATAACCCAGAAATGAGTTAGCATTTTAGCCCTCTGGTTTCATTGTCCCGAATTCAATGGGTTTTTTGAATGGGGTTTTGACCCTAAGTTGCTAAACGAGATTACAGACGTTATCAGGGACATTAAACATCATCACACAAACAGGAAAAGTCTTAGATAAACTGGTTCAGGTGTGGCTGAAGTTTCATCCACAGAGTAAATCCGTATTATGGGAAATGTTTTAAATGAAAAGTTGTGGGAAGCTTGGTGATGGTGACGTTGAAGTCGAGCGACTGTGGTGTAGTTCGTTTATAGCATACGGTTAGCTTTTTATTTCTGGCGACTGTATTTAGTTTCATAACATTTGTGTTCATTTGTGGAAATGATCTTGATGGACAAAACGTGTTCGTATTGCAAACTTTTGTTGATCACAGAGCTTATTTTTTGCGATAATCCAAAAGTCTATGTGAAGATCCTATTGGGTTTTTGTCGAGGGAACCAGTGTGATGATCGCTTCCGGGTTCCGGTACAAAATGACGTCATCCCTGCGTCACCGCTCTATTGGGTGATTTGTCTGCGTCTCTCCCCCTGTGAACACTGTTATTGCCTTTTCTGCATACGCCTCAATTGTTCTCATTTGGTTGATGGTATTTTTATGTATCCTATATTGTGGGTACAATTGTATTGATATTTTGCGTCTATGAGATGATGCACTTTAAGGACCAGTCTAATTTGATGCAGGAATGTAGTACAATATTGAGATCATGATTATTCATTGATTTTAGGGGCAACATATTTTTGTTTTGTTGCACTTTCACATTTAAATAAACAGACCACTGCTTTCACCTCCATGTTGATCAAAATAACCGTGATGATCATTTTGGCCATAATTGTGCAGCTCTACATGCAACACATTTCAGATTAAAACAGGAATATAAAACAGGAATATTCCAGGGGCAGGAATCGGAATTTGGGGAATCAGAATATAGTCTTTGATCGGATTGCGGCGTTTACACGACTCTGTGCTAATTAGAATATTGCCAAATTCTGATTAATAAACGCATGTAAACGTAGTCACTGGCTCCTTCACTTGGATTCCAATCAAGCAGGACTGAAGTGGTTAGCCTTGGTAGCTCAGATGGTCAGGCCTATTAGTTGCAGCTGCTCACGTGTAGCTTCTTATGTTAGCAGGCTAAATGTGTCCATGTGAACTAACTAAGGTCAGGTGGTCATGGTGAAGATATTGTGCAAGTTGAATATTACAGCAAGTGTCCATTCACATGCACTATATTCACACATACAGCTGAGGATTTGATCTGTTCTCTCTCTAGCCTCCAGTTCAGTAGCTGGTGCTGTTGGGATGACCACATCTGGAGAGAGCGAATCAGATGACTCAGAAATGGGCCGACTGCAAGGTAACGCTCACTCTTAACCAGTTGTACTTTATATATTTTACTTACAGTCTAACTTCTTTTTACCCAAACATCCAGCCATGTTATCAACCCTCTCTCACAGTATATACTATGAGATGTGGGTGGGTGGGTGTTTGTGTGTGTGTGTCTCTCTCTCTCTCTCTCCGTGTGTGTGTGTGTGTGTGTGTGTATATATATATATATATATATATATATATAATATATAAAATAAAAGACTACCGTAATTTCCGGACTATAACCCGCTACTTTTTTCACACGCTCTGAACACTGCGGCTTAAACAATGATGCGGCTAATTTATGGATTTTTATGGGCTAACGAGTTTCATGCCGCCAAAACATTTAACCTCGTCACATCGGACCAATGAAATGACCCAACAGGCCACAGTGGACCAATGAAACTGTTCGAATGAAATCTAACGCGCTCACACTACAGTCTTCAGATCAGTCGTTTTGCGCTTCACACACACCCCCTCATCGGGGAAAACACACGAAGAAATGCAGATTGGTGACGTCATGTCTCCGCCCCGTCTCGTCACGTGTGTTTTGGTATTGCCCGCAGCTGTTAGCAGTTTGGCTGGTGTGTATATATACACCGGGAGCCATGACACACACAATGCGGGTAATTAGATATAGAGTTAGAATTAGATAGTGAATATAGTTAGAGTCTTTGTTCATGCCATGTGTCTTAGTTCTTGTTCATGTTTCCTAGCCATAGCCATAGTCCATGTCTGAGTTCATGTCAAGGCTAGTTAGCTTATAGCATAGCTTATAGCTTAGCCTGTAGCTTATAGTATAGCTTATAGCCTAGTAGCTTGTAGCATACCTTATAGCCTAGTAGCGGATAGTATAGCTTAGAGTTGTACAGACTTAGTTTAGAAGATAGATGTAGAAGTGGTTTATAGAGTATAGATACAGAGTCTTTGTTTCATGTCATAGTTAATGTTTAGGTTAGTTAGTTTAGTTAGCTTAGTTCATTGAGTTGGTCATGTTTTGTGTTTCTCTTGAGTCTGCTCTCCTCTGTTTCAATAAAAGCTCTCGTCCTAACTGCACTTGAATCCGCCCTGCTTCGTTTACGTCACGAATCGTGACAGTTACAACGTGGACACCTGCGGCTTATAGAGAAGCGCGGCCTATATATGTACAAAAAAATCATTCTTTTTAAAATTAGCGGGTGCGGCTTATATTCAGGTGCGCTCAATAGTCAGAGAATTACGGTAGTGTATGTTCTTCTGTGTGTATTGGGTTCTTTTCAGTTTTGTATAAATGGACAAAGTTGTGTAAAGTTTTGAAGTTTATATTTGTAACCCTCAGTTTGTGGATTTTCATTTAAATAGACCACAATATGGTACTGAAAGTTTGCGCCCCCACCCCCAATCTGATTTATCAATTAATTGGGAAATAAGTAATCGGCCTAATAGACTGTCTTGTATTCCCTCTGTGCTGCAGTTGGAGTTTCATCTTTGAGTTAATTGTGCGACTCTTTTATTGTGTACAGCTCTACTGGAGGCACGTGGTCTGCCCCCTCACCTTTTCGGACCTCGCATGTCCCAACTGTTCCATCGTACCATCGGCACTGGAGCAAGTGAGCATCTGTCTGTCTGTGTGTCGTTCGTTCATGGATATTAAAAATTCCTTTACAGAATAAATATAGATGCATAAAGCTCATGCATCAGAACTGTGAAAAGTGAAATGGGAGTGCAGACCAGCGGGGGAAGGGGTGTGGTACATGGTAGTACTTGTTTGGGACCCATTTTCCTTTTAAATGGCATACATTTAGTGTGTTCTGACTGATAAAATACAAATATGCTTTCATTCTTCAGTGTTGTGTGTGTAAAATAAATATATATATATATATATATATATATATATATATATATATATATATATATATATATATATATATATATATATATATATATATTATAAAATTATATTATACACACACAGTGAGGGGGGGGGGAGAGTATTTGTCAGTGGGCAAACGTACAAAATCAGCAGGGGATCAAAGAAATGATCAGCAAGTGAGCATCTGTCTGTCTGTGTGTCGTTCGTTCATGGATATTAAAAATTCCTTTACAGAATAAATATAGATGCATAAAGCTCATGCATCAGGTCAAATTTCGAAGAGTAATTTTGTACATTCTGCCGTGCCAACTAAGTTCTCTTGATCCAGTTAGCCAGCTTACCTGTTCGCCAACGTTAAAGCGTTACGCCCGTCTACGTTTTCAAACCCTGTGTATTTTGATGAACAGGTTATTCCTTTTATCATGATAAGTAGTTTGAGTGTGTGTGCTGCAGGTTCGAAGGCTCAGCAGCTGCTGCAGGGTCTGCAGGCGACGGGGGACGAGTCTCAGCAACTGCAGGCAGCGATAGAAATGTGCCAGCTGTTGGTGATGGGCAACGAGGAGACACTGGGAGGATTTCCTGTGAAGAGTGTTGTACCCGCTTTGGTCAGTCCAAATTTTGCGGAAGTACATGGATATATATATAAATAAACCGACAAACCACGTTTTCTTCTGAATACAACCCCTGGCAAAGATGATGAAATGGCCACACTTCGAGGATGGTCACCTGGCCTTTTTTACTTGTAGCAAATAAACAAAACACTGATCTGATACAAAACCATTTTTGTTTCATCGCTGAAAAAAAAAAAAAGCTTTGTGAAACATACCTCAAACAAATTAAAATGACAAATTTTAATTAATAGTTAAAAATTATTTTTTTTAAAACGCGTCCATGACGAGGCTCCATCCTGCAAAGCTGATCTTTCAACCACTATTTGAGAAGGTTGGAGACAGGTTGATGGAGAATTAGTCAAGTCCATGCCTCAAAGAATTCAAGCCGTCATAAATTTTTTTTTTTTTGACGTTTCTATAACTTCTCCTCTTCTACTTGATCTGGAAAAAGAACATGCGGTAACTTAAAACTATTGAGTTTAGTTTATTTACGTTATGTTTGACAGCCAGAATGTTCAGTTATTAAACAAAAATTGTTTAATTGGTTATGTGAATCTTTTTAGTTTATCTAGAATCCTTTAAGGATAGTCAATTTCAAAATGTGCTCTTTAAATACCTGTGTTTTATGTTTTCTCTCTCTCTCTCTCTCTCTCTCTCTCTCTCTCTCGCTCCACAGATAACGCTGTTACAAATGGAGCATAACTTTGATATTGTGAGTATGAGCATTGCTTTATTCAGACTTTAATGCACGTTCTGTTGAGCTAATGTACTCCAGTGGCAGTCCTTAGCTGTAACACTAGCTACGTTTCAGTAGGAAGTACTGTAAGTCAGCGTAGCGTGTGTTGATGACTCCTGGATGGTTCAAGGGTAAAAAGAGCAACAGAGCTGCAGACGTTCACCCGGTTTCATTCTAATCTGTAACACGGGGCAGACGCCGTGTTTTTTGTATGTAAACGGAGCTTGTTAAGGAGGAGAAACGATCTTAAAACGAACTATCGACTTTTCAGATGAATCATGCATCTCGTGCTCTAACCTACATGATGGAGGCGCTGCCACGCTCTTCTGCAGTAGTTGTAGATGCCATTCCTGTCTTCCTGGAAAAGGTGAGTGCCTACTGAATCCCGTGTTCAATAATGCAGCATGTGTGTGTGTGTGTGTGTGTGTGTGTGTTCTCTCGTGTTCATCCCAAACTATTATAGCACTGTAGTGAATCGTGTCCTAGTATACAGCCTCAACAAATGACACGTACATTTTTTTTTTTTTTTTGTATGTGTAGCTTCAGGTGATCCAGTTTATCGATGTAGCCGAACAAGCTCTCACTGCGCTGGAGATGCTCTCACGGAGACACAGCAAGGCCATCCTGCAGGCCGTGAGTACACAGTACACCGCTATAGTAGCCCGTTACAGCAGTTCCCCTCATATTTTTTTCAAACTTTGTTTTTTTTTTTTTTTTTTTTTTTTTTTTTTTTTTTTTAAGACTGCTAGCCTCCGATCAGTCTGTTTTGATGCTTATCAGTCTGTCCTGGTCTGACTCTCTCTACAGGGCGGCCTGGCCGACTGTTTGCTGTATCTGGAGTTTTTCAGTATTAATGCTCAGAGGAACGCATTAGCCATTGCCGCGAACTGCTGCCAGAGCATCACACCCGACGAGTTTCACTTTGTAGCCGACTCGCTGCCTCTACTCACTCAGAGACTTACGCACCAGGTACACACACACACACACACACACACACACACACACACTTTTTTTAAAAACTGGGCATGTGCCCATATTCACCACATCATGACACCTTAGCATTTCTTTAAAACATAAAATTGCGTCGTAATGACGTAAGCGTACTTAGGCCTGTGAACTGTGAAAAGTGAAATGGGAGTGCAGACCAGCGGGGGAAGGGGTGTGGTACATGGTAGTACTTGTTTGGGACCCATTTTCCTTTTAAATGGCATACATTTAGTGTGTTCTGACTGATAAAATACAAATATGCTTTCATTCTTCAGTGTTGTGTGTGTAAAATAAATAAATAAATAAATATATATATATATATATATATATATATATAAAATTATATTATACACACACAGTGAGGGGGGGGAGTATTTGTCAGTGGGCAAACGTACAAAATCAGCAGGGGATCAAAGAAATGATGAGTCTATAATATTAATGGTAGATTTATTTGAACAGTGAGAGACAGAATAACAACAAGAAAATCCAGAAAAACGCATGTCAAAAATGTTATAAATGGATTTGCATTTTAATGAGGGAAATAAGTATTTGACCCCTCTGCAAAATATGACTTAGTACTTGGTGTCAAAACCCTTGTTGGCGATCACAGAGGTCAGACGTTTCTTGTAGTTGGCCACCAGGTTTGCACACATCTCAGGAGGGATTTTGTCCCACTCCTCTTTGCAGATCTTCTCCAAGTCATTAAGGTTTCGAGGTTGACGTTTGGCAACTCGAACCTTCAGCTCCCTCCACAGATTTTCTATGGGATTAAGGTCTGGAGACTGGCTAGGCCACTCCAGGACCTTAATGTGCTTCTTCTTGAGCCACTCTGTTGCCTTGGCCGTGTGTTTTGGGTCATTGTCATGCTGGAATACCCATCCACGACCCATTTTCAATGCCCTGGCTGAGGGAAGGAGGTTCTCACCCAAGATTTGACGGTACATGGCCCCGTCCATCGTCCCTTTGATGCGGTGAAGTTGTCCTGTCCCCTTAGCAGAAAAACACCCCCAAAGCATAATGTTTCCCACCGTCCCCACCCCATGTTTGACGGTGGGGATGGTGTTCTTGGGGTCATAGGCAGCATTCCTCCTCCTCCAAACACGGCGAGTTGAGTTGATGCCAAAGAGCTCCATTTTGGTCTCATCTGACCACAACACTTTCACCCAGTTGTCCTCTGAATCATTCAGATGTTCATTGGCAAACTTCAGACAGTCATGTATACGTGCTTTCCTTCTCGGCGTAGTGTGTTACCAATTGTTTTCTTGGTGACTTTGGTCCCAGCTGCCTTGAGATCATTGACAAGATCCTCCCGTGTAGTTCTGGGCTGATTCCTCACTGTTCTCATGATCATTGCACCTCCACGAGGTGAGATCTTGCATGGAGCCCCAGGCCGAGGGAGACTGACAGTTCTTTTGTGTTTCTTCCATTTGTGAATAATCGCACCAGCTGTTCTCACCTTCTCACCAAGCTGCTTGGCGATGGTCTTGTAGCCCATTCCAGACTTGTGTAGGTCTACAATCTTGTCCCTGACATCCTTGGAGAGCTCTTTGGTCTTGGCCATGGTGGAGAGTTTGGAATCTGATTGATTGATTGCTTCTGTGGACAGGTGTCTTTTATACAGGTAACAAGCTGAGATTAGGAACACACTCTTAAAGGGAGTGTTCCTCGTTACCTGTATAAAAGACACCTGGGAGACAATCTTTCTGATTGAGAGGGGGTCAAATACTTATTTCCCTCATTAAAATGCAAATCAATTTATAACATTCTGTCTGTCACTGTTCAAATAAACCTACCATTAAAGTTATACATGTGTATTATACTTGTACACACAGACTACTAGTCAAAAGTTTGGAGACATTGACTTAACTGTTTCTCATGATCTTAAAAACCTTTTGATCTGAAGGTGAATGATTTAAATGTTTGAAATCGCTGTTGTAGATAAATATAGTTAGTAGTATATTTCTTCATTAGAAAGCTAACATTTTTTCTTTAAATGGATGACTTGGAGAGAAATATTCTGAAAAGCAGCCTGTAAGAGTCCAGCATCGGTGGGAACTCCTTGAATACTGTTTAAAAAGCATCTCGGGGGTGTGTGTGGGGGGTTCCTCAAGAAGTCGGTTGAGAAAATGCCAGGAACACATTTCTGGAAATTCTAGTAATGTACAAAAAGGGCGTCTGCTTTGAAGATGCTAAAATACTAAATAATTCCCATAGTTCCATTTGTGTCATTCCAAAGTTTTGATAACTTTTATTATTCTAAAATGTGGAGGAAAAAAAAAAAGTTAAGAATGAGTGTCTGAACCTTTGACCTGTGCGTGTGTGTTTATCTGTGGATATTATATACAGCGTGAGCATACGCCCTGTGTAGGCAGACTTCCTGAATGGAACACAGTGGAAGTGATTGATGTTTGTGTTTTAAATATATCAGTACATTGTGTAATGATGATTTGCGCGTGCCTACCACTCTATTATATATTCCCCCTATGTGTATAGAGTCACCTAAAACACTTTCTTATTCAATTCTATGTTTTGTGTTTACCAAGACGCTCTTTTGTTTTTTGTTTTTAAAGTGTAATGATTGTTAATGTTTCTTCATTCAGGATAAAAAATCAGTGGAGAGCACGTGTCTCTGTTTCGCCCGGCTGGTAGACAACTTTCAGCATGAGGAGGTGAGACAAATGTTTGTTCGGGGGTAACGTGCTAAATCAGTGTGCAGCACCCGATTCTGCTGCGCTGCAGGAGCAGCCTCCACATCCACCATTTTGTATCTCCTCGTTCATTGTGCTAACGTTCGACCTTGTGCCACCTGTAGAATTTGTTGCAGCAGGTGGCTTCACGTGATCTGCTCACCAACATCCAGCAGCTTCTGGTGGTGACGCCGCCGGTGCTGAGTTCAGGCATGTTCATCATGGTGGTGCGCATGTTCTCCCTCATGTGCTCCAACTGCCCCAACCTTGCTGTGCAGCTGATGAAACAGAGTAGGTCTCTCTCTCTCTCTCTCTCATGCACACAAATACTAAATATAAAAGAAATACAGAGATGTTAATAGGACTAATGATGTACGTGTGTGTGTGTGTGTGTGTGTGTGTGAGCAGATATCGCAGAGACCCTGCGTTTCCTGCTTTGTGGAGCGTCTAATGGAAGTTGTCAGGAGCAAATCGACCTTGTTCCCAGAAGCCCCCAGGAACTCTATGAGCTCACTTCTCTTATCTGGTACTTTTCCACTTACTAGATCTTCTATTTATGTTTATCTGAAGTGGTCTGCGACTTGAAACTGCGGTCTTTAGCACTTCTTAGTGGAAAAACCCAGCTTTCCTAATATTTAGTAGTCCATTTCACCTTAATGTAAACCCCAACATAAAACAGAAGCGTGCTTGTTCATGAGCAGTCCGAGACCGATGTACTGGAGTTTTCACCAGCCAAATTCGATCTGTTTTTACATGTTTATCTGAGTCTTGTCTTTCTGCGTTAACACCAACCTTGATCTGTTTATGTAAGAGAGAATCCACGACTACGTGTGCATTATGCGATTTTTATTGCAGGACATGCAGGAAAAGAACCACCCGATGTGAAACGGAGTGCGTTAAAACGCCGTAAAGCACACCTAGTCGTGGATTATCCCGCTTATTGCGCGGCCGTTTCCCAGCACTGACGAGTTAAAGCTGTCGACAGTGCAAACTTTGACTGAAAAGATAAAAATAAGTTGATTTTCATTTATTTTATATTGGTTGTTAGATCTAGAATTCGGCCCGCTCTATCTAATTCATTCACGGAGATAAAGATTACATTTACTTGAATGAATTATAATCGTTATTAGAGAGAGAGTATAAGTGCAATTCAAATCAATAAAATGATGTGGACTATTCCCAGAGCTTGATTAACAATAGACCGAACACAGTTTACTAGCCGCTCTGAGATATAAGAATGCTCAAACGTATTTTCTTTATATTAAATTGAAGCAAATTCCATGTGTACATGTATCCTACGTGTACGCGTATGCTCACCGCCACTGACGTCTCCAGTAACGTTCCAGCTTGTCTGTGTGTTTTAGTGAGCTGATGCCGTGCCTCCCCAGAGAGGGCATTTTTGCTGTAGATGCCATGTTGAAGAAGGGTAGCGCGCACACTACAGAGGCCGCAGTGTGGCAGTGGAGGGACGACCGAGGCCTGTGGCATCCGTACAACCGCATAGACAGTCGTATCATTGAGGTAACGGTGTGCTGCTTGTAAAATGATTTCAAACCGTGCTGCTGTCACTATCCTTCTGAACGTAACTGAATTTTTTTTTAACTGGTTATATAGCTGCAGGTAAAGTACCTGTTTTGTCAAAATACACAGTGGCTAAAATTTGTGAAGCTTTCCGCTAGATTTTGGAGCGTGGCTGTGGGGGTTTGTGCTCCCACTCCGCAAGAAGAGCATCAGTGAGGTCAGGCACTGATGATGGGTGAGGAGGCTCGGGGCGCAGTCAGCATTCCGGTTTATCCAAAAGGTGTTCAGTGGAGTTGTTCCACACCCACCGTGTCTTTATGGACCTCATTTTGTACTCTGGGATAGCACGGTCATACTGGAGCATGTTTGTGCCAGACCTTTAGTTCCAGTGAAGGGAAACTGTAATGCTACAGCATACAAAGACCTCCTCCTGTACAATTGTATGCTTCCAACTATCGGTCAGGTGTCCACAAACTTGGCGCCATATAGTGTATTTGATATCGTGGGAAGACTTCTTGGATCCCACTGTGGCTGAATTTGGGCAAACGGTCAAAAACCGATGATAAATCTATAACGTCATTGACTTTTCTCCAATTTTATACTCTTGTCTAGGCCTCCTGCAAAGGTCATTTTAGGTAAAGAGCTTTAGTATACCTAGGAAGCTTATTTAGTAACTTTAGCATATCTAGGTAGTTAATTTAGTAACTTTAATTTGCTTTGGAAGTTTATTTTCTGCCTATTTCTGTAAACTCCCAGTGCTTAAGCCAGAACATAACCTGTTTTTTCACCAACATATGCTATATTCGGTCTGTCCGCATAAATGGATCTCCTAGGCGGCCTGTTCCTGGCACAATGGGGACAGCTGGGTAGCAGATGATCTGGCTAACTAGTTTATTGTTCATCTCATTCTACTTGGTTATAACAAAGTTAGATGGCCATCCAAACCGTTTTAAGAGTTGCATCATTGCCTATACATGTAGATCAAAGTAATCCAGTACTACGTAAATACGATGATGAATAGAGAAGAGAATGCAGTAAATTACAGTTGAGTTTTTGACGCCTTTTAGTACAATATAGTTACAGACCATGACCATGTGTGAATTGCTGTCGCTTGTTTGGCGAACTCCTCTTTGTTACTGCTTTGAAAACAGTAGGTAAAGAGAACACGTTGTTTTCCGTGTGTGTCTGTCTGTCAGACCGCCCATCAGAACGGCGAGGACGAGATCAGCCTTTCGACGCTCGGCCGAGTTTACACCATTGACTTCAATTCTATGCAGCAGATCAACGAGGACACAGGAACGGCACGGGGAATCCAGAGGAAACCCAACCCCCTGATCAACCCCAACACTGGTACTTACTCTCTCACACACTCCGAACGAGAAATCGAGCTGCTTGTGCTACCGGTGTGATTTCTCATCTTTACCAGAGCAACATTACGTTAGCTCTTTTCACTTATGTACATGATGTTACTACCCTAATAAACCTCTCCGTATAGAGAAATCACTGATTTAATACCTTATTTTGTGTTTAATCCAACTATATAGCAATCATAGCAAACACTCGAGCTAGATAATGTTTGTTTCATTGACCACCCCTTGGTGTTAGCCAACCATAAACCGCCCACATAACCCTCTCTGTAAAATAAAGCGAAGTATTTCACTGTACGGCTAGCTTTTTTTCATATCATGCTACAACAAACCATTTGCACATTCACCCGGTGTCATTATCAGCCCTATATAAATCTACGAGTATCTGGCTGGAGTCAGTGTTTCAAGCTTGTTTACATTTTTCAGCCCCAGCCAGAACAGCTGTTCAGGTTCTTAATGTTTTTTCATTGCAGTTCACCTCGGAGTCAGGAGAGGGCTCTGAAACCTTGTAATTATATCTGTAGTTATACCACGGTCTGTCTGAATACTCTATTCTGATTGGCTGGAAGGCGTTTTCGTTAAAACCGTATGTACCACAGATAGTGTCGGTCAGTTTAATCAGTTTTAATTTAATGCACTATAACCATTGTAATATACAATTAAACTCGCAGCTTCATTATTAGAGACGCGGAACAGGTGCGGGTAATCTATACACGTGCTCGGGCTCTCTCTCCCACGTTCTCTCTCGCTCTAAATAACTATATTCTAATTCATTCAACTAAATAGAATCTTATTGCATTAGTTTATCTCTGTGTATGATGTAGACTTGATCTTTTTAGTAAAAATTTGCGCTGTGAACATCTGTGACGGCTTTAACTTGTCGATACTGGGAAGTGACCACGGTATGAGCGGGATAATCCACAGATACGTGTGCGCTCCACAGATTTAATGCACTCTGCTTCGCGTCAGATGGTACTTTTGCCTCCACGTTGTGCATTAAAATCTCGTAACGCAGACCTAGCCGTGGATTCTCTCTTTCTTTACGTTTAAGATATTATGCGGAGGCTAGCTGTTAATCATTTTTCTGTGAGTCTTACCAAATGATCATTTTATATAATCGCCCTTTGATTCATTGTGTATTCCAACCTCAGGCCATGTGGAGGTGCGTGGTGAGGACGCGCGTGCAGAGCTGATGCGGGAAGAGGCGGAGCTAGCACGCTGCTTTATTAAGACTCTGTTCGGCGTGCTGTATGAGGTGTACAGCTCTTCAGCCGGCCCCGCCGTCAGACACAAGTGCCTCAGAGCCATCCTGCGCATCATCTACTTCTCCGACTCCGAGCTGCTCAAGGACGTGCTCGCGCCAACGCGCCCCTCCAGGTCAGTCTCTCTAAAAAAAAAAAAAAAATGGTGTGTGGGAGTATTACTCCTTTTTGTTTGGACCAACCAAACTTTATTTTATAAATGATGGGATGGACAAACTATTCTGTTGGTGTTCCCTTGAACTCGACGCTGAAGTCATTGCTAGCTCATTGCCGGGTTTCACAAAAAGAATGAGCGTTTAGTCCCCCCCTCCCATAATATACAAATAAAATATGAAATATACTGTTGAGATGGTATCGCTTACTTTTATTATATTTACAGTGTTTAGCAGGTGCCCTTGCCCAGAGCAACTTTCAGTAGTGTGTTGTAGCCTGTATGAACACATCCTCATGCCAGTTCACTAGGTCCGGGACTAAGAGTACCATCAAGGAAACATTTGTGAACCCGGCCGTTTTAGATCATTGCAATTAATTAAAGAATGTGAAAAATAACAAAAGTGAGCCAACACAAAACCCATAAGTGAAGACGAATAAAAGGGATCTTTTAATTATGACACAGGAAACAAAAGCCTTGACTGACTAATAGTTTCGCTCCTGCTTATTATTATTATTATTATGTGTATGTGTTTGTGCATCCACAGTCACATAGCCTCCATGCTGTCCAGTCAGGACCTGAAGATCGTGGTCGGCTCTCTGCAGATGGCGGACATCCTCATGCAGAAGCTACCTGATGTGTTCAGTGTGTACTTCAGGAGAGAAGGTAAAGATGTTCACACAGTTGTGTTGCTTAGATTCGCAGTCTGATGCTTTGCCTGTGGGTCAGATTTCTGTCTGCCGTGCCAGTACCTCTAGGCAGTGATGGTGTTGGGTATCTATTCTTTGCAGTGGAATCTTCGTGCCCAGTGAGGTTGAGTTCAATCCAAGCATGCGAGATCTTCATGCTTATCCTTACGTTGGAGAGCTGTTCAGGATTTACATGCTGCATGATGGTTCAGACAGTTTTACTGTGTCTGGCTAAATCCAGTTACGACACTGAATTCGGATCAGATTTTTCCCCCTGCAATAAAACCATGCAGGGAGACATTTAATGACCTTTTATACATGCAGTACACTGCAATGCACTGCCTCGGTTTGCTTTGAAGGCTGATTAAAAGCTACTGCCAGTTAGATCATTAAATCGGGATTAAAGAAAAAAACTTTCTTTATCTACACAATAAGAGCTTAACATCTGTACAGGTGCATCTCAAAAAATTTGAACATCATGGAAATTTTATCCAACCCCCCTCCCCTCCCCCATAATTTAAAAAGTGGAACTTTCATATATTCTAGATTACAGTACAATATTTCAAGCTTTTTTTGTTTGTTTGTTTTAATCTTGATTGATGCTTACAGCTCATGGAAATCAAAAATCCAATATCTCAAACATCTGAATAAAGAATTTATAATACAGAAATGTCGACCTTCTGAAAAGTATGTTCATTTGTGCACTCAATACTCGGTCGGGGCATTAATCCTTTTGCACGAATTACTGCATCAGTGTGGCGTGGCATGGAGGCAATGAGCCTGTGGCACTGCTGAGGTGTTCTGGAAGCCCAGGTTGCTTTGATGGTGGTCTTCAGCTCATCTGTATTGTTGGGTCTGGTGTCTCTCATAGTTTTTCTATGGGGTTCAGATCAGGCAAGTTGACCGGCCAATCAAGCACAGTAATACCACGGCCAGCACATGAGTTACTAGTAGTTTTGCCAAGTCCTGCTGGAAAAGGAAATCGGCATCTCCATGATGCTTGTGAGCATATGGAAGCATGAAGTGCTCTAAAATCTCCTGGTAGATGCTGCATTGACCCTCGACCTGAGAAAACACAGTGGACCAACACCAGCAGATGACATGGCACCTCAAATCATCACTGACTGTGGAAACTTCACACCGGACATGGATTCTGTGCCTCTCCACTCTGGGACCTTGATTTCCAGATTGAAAAGATGACTTTGGACCAGTGAGCAACAGTCCAGCTCTTTTTCTCCTTAGCCCAAATAAGACGTTTATGTTCTCTTTGTTTCAGGAGTGTCTCGGCACCCGGAATGTGACACGGACATTTCTGCATTATAAATTCTTTATTCTAATATTTTGAGATGCTGGATTTCCATGAGCTGTAAGCCGGAATCAAGATCAAAACAACAGAAGTATTTTTATACTCTAGATTCATTACACAAAGTGAAATATATGAAAAAAAAATGTATTTCTAGAACAATGGCATTATATACAGTGATTAACAAACGCTCGTGTTCATTCAGAAAGGAAAATAATTTCAGTGTTTGAGCTGCGCACTATGTAGTGACTGATTCACATCACATGTTGGTCTCTCCCAATTAAAAAATAAATAAATAAATATACATATATCTTTCATTTCGGAGGTGTGGAGGCATTAGTGCTCGAAACAACTCGATCATTATTTAGACAAATTATTTATGTTAATATGAGCAGTTTTATTAAACTGTAAACTTGCATTTCATTTGTCTTTTTATACTTTTTTTTTTTTTTTTCCCTCTGCATATTCAGCAAGCAATTGAATTTGGGAAAAATTCAGCTCGGTTTTATTTGTTCAACAGGTAACCAGAATATACTAAATACATATGGTCTTGTGAAATTGAAGGACACTTTTATTGTGATGTATACCAATATTGTTTGCATTTTAAACTAGATCACGTTATATTTTGCCCATGCCTCTCACAACTAGTCCCCAGTCTCCCTCCAGGGATAAAGAGACCATAATGATGCTGCAAGTCAGCCAGCGTGTTAAACCGCTTGTAATTCGCGCATGTGTGTGTGTGTGTGTGCGCAGGTGTGATGCACCAGGTGAAGAACCTGGCTGAGAGCGAGTCGTTCCTCCCCAGTCCGCCCAAGGCGTGCACGAGCGGCATCACCGCGGCAACTACCACTATCACCACGGCAACCACACCCGCCGCCTCCAGCGTCGCACCAGATTTGGGCTCACCGAGTTTCCATAACAACATGGAAGACTCGCTGGACCTCAGCCCACAGGGGTACATACGCAACGCAACCTCTTTACCACAGCACACATCCACCCCTACACATTCGGTTAAAGCGTGTTGTGTTCACTTTACTCTCGGCTTGTGGACAGCCGTGGTAACGGAGTTTGTTTTGCAGTCGTCTGAGTGATGTTCTGAAGAGGAAGCGCCTTCCTCGCAGAGTACCACGCCGTCCCAAATATTCTCCACCCAGAGATGATGACAAAGTGGACAATCAGGGTGAGACAAATACATAACGCGCATATATATATATATATATATATATATATATATATATATATATATATATATATATATATATATATATATATATATATATATATATATATATATATATATATATATATATATATATATATATATATATAATGAAATATAAATAAATAAAAGCCTGTTTGAGTAGTATGATGATTTTAGGGGGTTTTCATGGTGTGTATATTTGTGTATCTGCTTGTCCCCTCTAGCTAAGAGTCCCACCACCACTGCGTCTCCCAAATCATCCTTCCTGGCGAGTCTTAACCCCAAAACCTGGGGAAAACTTGGTGCTCAGAACAATAGCACTAACTCTGAGCCGTCTCGCACAGCCGGGGTCAGTGGCCTCGCACGCACAGCTAACAAAGACACGGTCTCTAATAACAGGCGAGTACAAATTCCTCCTAAATTTCAGATATTTTCTTTCAAATTCTTCAGCAAGTGTTGTTTGGTTGTTCTTGGGATCCTGTCAGGGTCCAGGTAGAGTGTGTGTGTGTATTATAGACTAGGATTAAAACGCCTTTTGTACTCTGTTTATTGTACACTATATGTTAGATATTTGAGATATAGCTCTGTATATCATGTATGTACACTACATGGGTATGAAGCAATGTCTATTACACCCTGCATAGTGCACTTTATGGCCAATAAGGAGACAGTTTAATACCAAATGCTGCTTTATAGGGGGTTTTATAGCTGTACTTGGGCCACGTTCTCTGTAATGCATTACATATTCAATAGAGTTTGGACTTCTCTGATCTCTCATTTTCAAGAAGCCTAGAGATAGATCAAGTGTAAAGTTTACCCTCTTTGTGTGTGTTACAGGGACAAGATTAAGGCATGGATAAAGGAGCAGGCCAGTAAGTTTGTGGAACGATACTTCAATTCAGAGAATGTGGACGGCAGCAACCCAGCACTGAACGTTCTGCAGAGACTGTGTACTGCTACAGAGCAGCTCAGCCTGCAGGTACACACACACACACACACACACACACACACACACACCTACAAATACAGCCAGATCCATAAGTATTTGGACATTGCTAAAGTTATTTTACCTGTCCACGAGTATATTGTAGGTGAAATTAAATAATGAATATGAGCAAATTGCAGAGTTTCAGCTTTAATTTGAGGCCATTCGCATCCAGATCAGGTGAACGGTGTAGTAGGAATTTGGAATTTATTGCTGTTAACTCTCCATATGAAGCCCATTTGAGAGATCGCAAAAACATTAGGTATGGCCAAATTCGCTATTTGGTACGTTCTTAAAAAGAAAAAAAGCACTTGTAAGCTCAGGAACACCAAAAGACCCAGAAGACCATGGGAATCGATGGTAAAAAACTGTAAATGAAAAATTCTTCCCCTGGTTAAGAAAATACCTTCCCAAGAGGTAGGTGTATCTGTGTCGAAGTCAAAAATCAAGAGAACACTTCACCATTGGTAAGCCTCAAAAACAAGGTGACCAAATTAATAGGTTCTGGAACAACATCCTGTAGACAGACAAGACGAAGATACGCTCTTGACAAAGGCTGCATTATGAATTCTACAGTGTACGAGTCTATACTATCTTCAGACGTTCAGCTAAATGCTTCCAAAATTCATTGGACGGAGCTTTAGAGTGCAGATGGACAATGGCCTGAAACATGCATGAAAAGTAACCTAACTTTTTAGTTAAGTGGACCTTTCTCCAAATCAGTCACCTGGCCTGAATCCAATTGAGCATGCATTTCACTTGCTGAAGGCAAAATGCCCCCAAAACGAGCAGGAACCAGAGACTGCTGCAGGAGAGGCCTGGCAGAGCATCACCAGGGACGAAACCCAGCATCTGGTGATGTCTATGGGTTCCAGATTTCAGTCAGTCATTGCCTGCGAAGGATTTGCAAGCAAGTGTCAAGCTCATATGCTTATTCATGATGACATTTCCACTCCAGTATACTGTAGTAGACCGCTCAAATAACAATAACTTTCTCAGTGTCTGGCTGCAAGTTACAAGCCATCAGAATATACTTCTTTGGGATGTTGGTTGAAATGGATGGAATTTGTGTGTGTTTGCAGGTGGATGGCGGCGTGGAGTGTTTAGTAGAGATTTGCAGCATCGTGTCCGAGTCGGACGTGTCCTCGTTCGAGATTCAGCACAGTGGCCTGGTGAAGCAGCTGCTGCTCTATTTAACCTCCAGAAGTGAGCGAGACGTCGTCAGCAGGGATGAGAGGATCAAAAGATTCCTGCACATTTTCTACGGCAGTCCGGTGAGTAACGGCACCACCTAGTGTCTGCAGCAGATCATTACACCTCCTCAGGAAAGGCTTCCAGTTCCGAATGGTTTTGTCATATTCGCCACTCCTCAGCTGTCCTTATTGAACTGTGCTAAGCGGTCGGTGTGAGTTCTGTGGCTTTTAAAATGGTGTGCTCATTTACCTAACAGACAGGAGCTGCAAACTCCTTTAAGCTAAGCCGTTGTCGGTAGATAAAATGATGGAAATGAAATCTTTGCCTCTCAGAGGTCATTTTCACTGTATAAATTTAAGGACATACATATTTTTACTCTTATTATTCACTTCTGTCATATTGCTTGTACTACTCCTCTCTAAACTGAGTTTTCCCTCTGTACTGAATGCTGTCATTTTTTTTCTGAGGTGTGGCATCACGTTGGAGAAAGTCTGTTGTAAACAGGATAGGATTCCGAACAGAGTTAAGCACTGCCGATTGTGGCGTGTCGATTCTAGTAATGCTCTAGTCGGATACTCTAGTCTTTCAGAAACCGCTTATCTGTAGGAATTTTCACGCACCTCAGTCTATAAACATCCAGTTAGCAGCAGGTCTGCAGCTGGACACACCCTGCTGGAGAGTTCAGAGCTGACACGGGTCTGAGCTTGGTGACAAGTCTGGACTAAACATCTCAGAATGCTCAAACCTTGAGGCAGATGGCCTACAAGAGCAGGAGGGCACGTTTGGTTCCACTCCCGTTGTCTGAGAGCAGTAATCCGAGGCTTCACTGGGCACAAGCACACCTAAACTGGACAGATCTGGGCGGCTGTGGCGCAGGTGGTCCACTAATCGTAGGGTTGGCGGTTCGGTTCCCGGCCCGGGTGACTCCACGTGCCGAAGTGTCCTTGAGCAAGACACTGAACCCCAAGCTGCTCCCGATGGCATGCTAGCACCTTGCATGGCAGCTCTGCTACCATTGGTGTGTGTGAATGGGTGAATGAGACACCGTGTAAAGCGCTTTGGATAAAAGCGCTATATAAGTGCACATTTTACAGTTGAAGAATGGAAAAAGACCAGGCAGTGTTTTTCAGTGACCATTAAGTAAAACTATTGACCTGTATGTGCTTGATTTTATACTCTGCAATGCTATTGGCTGATTGGATAATTGCATGAATGATCAGGTGTGCCTATTAAAATGTCAGTTGAGTGTAGATGGCCTTTAGAAACACTCAGAAATCATTTTTGTGGTGTATGTGTGTGCAGGTTCCAGGGCAGGAGCCACTGTTCCGGTTGGAGCCAACAGAGAACGGGCCGCTGTTGTCCCTTGTGCACAAAATGAACAGTTGCCTGAGTCAGATGGAGCAGTTTCCTGTTAAAGTGCATGATTTTCCCAGTGGTAACGGTAACGGCAGCAGGTACGGCTTCAGCTCAACCAATTTATCCACCCGTTAATCAAACTCCGCCCCATGGCCATTAGTGTAGAACTTAATTTAAATTTTTTTTTTTTACAACAATATTGGAATCCAGGGAAGCTTTGTGTAATGAAAGCTGGGGGCCTGTACCCTGAAGGCAGTTGAACAACTCGGGGTTAGGGAATTAATTTTGAGTTGATAAAACCAGGCTTTATTGGTGCCATTATGCTGGTTATCAACTTCCTCGGACAACTCAGGCTTTGATCTTTAAGCTCTGATTAGTCCACAAGCGCGTGCACATGAAAACATGATGTCGGCACGGAACAACCAATAGCACTCAATATGGGAGGAAGCGGCATACTTCCGGTTGAAAAGCAAGAAGTTGTTGTGAGGAAATCTGTTCTGGCAGAAGTTAAACCTACACTAACTGTACAGAGCAACAGTTACGACTGCCAGAGCTCAGGAACACTGCTGGTGGGACTTTACTTTTATAGACTCACAGTGAGATTAAACAGACTGAAAACTCCGAACCCCAACGTATTAATGTCATTTCATTTAATGTTAATGTAAATTGTTTCGTGAAATATTTCAAACAGAAATATCAATATTCGTACAGTACTAATGCCACCGCATGCAAATACGCATGCAAAGAAGCGCAAATACAAACAGTTCACCGTACAGAAAGAACACGGCTTCGGGTGTCAGATTTTTGTAACAGCGCTACAAGTGGACAAAAATACGAGATTCTGTCCGTGAAAATTCTTTCGAAAAAAAATCTTCCGAAAAAAGATTCTTTCACGCAAGTAAGTATCGGAGAAAGACGGGGGGGTTTTGTTTATTACTAAAACTTCCTTCTCTGTGAAGTGCTTTTCTTATCATTTGCACCCAGAAGTTGAAATATTTCCACTTATGTCACTTTGTTCACAGCTGATTGGGCCGAGTTGGGTTTGATTTCTCTTACCCAGAACATAAACTGCCCCAGAGCAGTTCAGCCATATGGTGATTAGTTTCTAGGGTGTAGTTGTAGTTGCCCCCCCCCCAAAGTTTTTGTACAGATGATGCCTGTTTCTTGTTAATACAAAAAACACATAATTACACCCCTAGAGTGTATGGTATGTATGTATGCATGTACTCTGGCTGTAGTCATGGATAAATTCGTGATTGCTGTTTAATTGAGTTGTTTGTGTGCGTGTGTGTGTTTCCAGAGGTTCTCAAGCACTGAAATTCTTCAACACCCACCAGCTGAAGTGCCAGCTGCAGAGACACCCAGACTGCACCAACGTGAAGCAGTGGAAGGGAGGGCCTGTTAAAATCGACCCTCTTGCACTAGTACAGGCTATTGAGCGATACCTTGTCGTTAGAGGTGTGTGCGTGTTTAGTGGAACATGTGACTCACTCAATAACGTGCACGATTGAACTATAATGACGTGACCCAGTTCTCTGCTCGTTCTCGTCAGGATACGGCCGAATCAGAGAGGAGGACGAGGACAGCGACGACGACGGATCAGACGATGAAATCGATGAGTCACTTGTATGGGTTCATTCTGATCTTGTCGTTTCTGCTGCGCTGTCTTTTAACACACAAGCTAGAGATGAGAATGTCTTATTCCATCATTCCGAACCTCCATCGCGATTTCTTAACCTCAGTCCGTTGTGGGCGTTTCCCCAGATCTACTCGCTGTTTAATAACGATCACAAACGTCTAATCAGAAGTTCACAAATAATTAGACCGCAATGCGTTGTGGGTGTGTTTTTGTTAGTCAAACAAAAGCCTTAACGCTTGGTCCTACTTCAAGGCGGGATTTGTTGGAGAAATTAAAGCTAGTACTCAGTGGGTGTGACCGTGGCCAGTTCCGGCTGCTGTGACGTCACGTGCATACCCTTTATAGTGTTGCTGTTAAACCAGAAGTTAATTGAGCACGTTTTAGTGTGGTAGACTAACTAAACTATGCTAGCATCCATTCTGAGGTAACGGTAAGCGTGTTAAATATAATTCATCCCTCAGAAGTACTTTTTCAACACACAATATACAGAGCTGTGAAGAAGTATTCTGTTTGAAGATCTAAAACCATTTAGTATGAGGTGTACACGAAAACGAAAGATCTCAAGTACTGTTTCACTGCACTGTGCATTTCAATCGTATACCGAAATCAACGATCTAAATACGCAGCTCAAAAGAGCGTCGTGAAAAAGACGTTCAAACTTGTAATGACTTCTGGGACTTGAAGCGGGTGCGGTGCGCTCAAGTGTGCATCCAATGCATCCTCGAGATCGAGAACACATCCAGGTGATTTCAAGCGCCACCGGTACTTGCGTTTTCCAGTATTGAAACTGAAGTTCGGCGAGTTCACGAAGACGCAAGAGCGCATAAGAGCTTGTATTGAGAAACGGCGAAACTTTTTTTTTCAGTGCATTATTCTAAGTGAAAAGCAAGTGTTTTCATTTCCATGACCTCTGACCCTTGCACAGGCGGCTCAGTTCCTGAATTCGGGCAGTGTGCGCCACCGGCTGCAGTTCTACATCACCGACCACCTGCTGCCCTACAACATGACTGTGTACCAGGCGGTGCGTCAGTTCAGCCTGCAGCCGGAGGAGGAGCGTGAGAGCACTGACGATGAGGCCAACCCTCTCGGTCGTGCTGGCATCTGGACCAAAACACACACGATATGGTATATACGCACACCGTTTAGTGTAACCGCTTGTGTCATAGCCTGCTTTGTCTAGAAATATATTCTATACGCATTCAAAGCTTATTCTATCAGAGGTCTGCCATTCTCTACTATTATTCTTTACCATGTGCATTTTAACCTCATGCTTTGGTGCTGAATGTCTACTGGTTTGACCAAAAAATTGAAACCATCAATCTAAAAGTCCTAATAGCTTAAGAGCAAACCTACCTATTACAGCTCCGAATGCCACGTTGGGTAATTTTTGTGCGTATTTGTTTGTGTGCACGCAGGTATAAGCCAGTCAGGGAGGATGAGGATGGCTGTAAGGACTCCGTAGGAGGGAAAAGGGGTCGAGCACAAACGGCTCCCACTAAAACCTCACCGCGCAACGCTAAGAAACAGGACGAGCTGTGGCACGGTACAGACATCTGCACTCACTCACGGGCTAATGTAGTGTTCCTTTACCCTGCGTTTAAACTAGCAGCGTGGTTTTGTTGTTTTTTTTTCCACCTCATAACCTGATTAGCTCGTACATGTGATTACACTGGTAGGTAACCCTTCTATAGGGCAATGGCCAAAATGGAATGAGTATCTGATCAGATTTTACACAGTTGGTCACCGCCACATCATTTATATTTGCTTGAAGTTACTCTGCTCGTTCTTATTGTAAGTCTTGACCCTGCCCACTTCTTTTGCTAATTTACTGTTCCTTCCGCTTGTCTCTGTAAACCACCAGCTCGCACTGAAAAATGACATCCATCCACTTTGTTGCAGTGCGTTGCTGCTGGGTTAAGTAGAGGCGAACTCTCAATTTGGAATCTGTTTGTTCTCAAATTTCTATGACCAGTGCTTCGACCAGAGGTCAGGAATCTTTTCAGCTGGTAGAGCCATGAAAGGCAAAAAACTTGACTTTTATTTATTATTAATGTTATTATTTTTTTTTAGATATACATCTTATTACAGTTATGATCTTTACTACTATTGCATAATTATAAAAAGTGGTGATGTAATAAAGGCAGTTTGACATCTTGCGTGTTCTTCGCCTAATAGGCCTGTTGGACATCATTTAATGAATTAGGATAGTTTCATCGAATGGTAATTCAATACAATACGCAGTGTGTAAATAAGAGTAAGCTGAACACTACTTACCATTAATGTGACTTATAAATATGCAAATTTGTCAGTCCGTTCGTCTTTTTTCTTCTTCTTCTTTTAGCCTATGTAGTTTTGAATCGATTTATGAATTAGACCGGGAAATTACCGCTCTGCTTCATTGTGCAGTAACGTTTGAGCTCGCTGTGGTACAGTTGGTGTATACATGAGAAACCAGCAGCGATTTAAGAATTATGTAAAGTTTTAATTCAATTGACACTAGCTTTCGTGATTCCTATATATATATATATATATATATATATATATTTTCCCCAGCCATTGAAGGCGTCGTAGGTTCCCGAACCCCGCCTCAGATTCGTAACGGCGAATGCATTCATTTGGTGAATTTGTACGTATGTTGTAGATGGTGTGTGTCCAATTGTGAGTAACCCGTTGGAGTCGTACCTCATATCTGAGCCTCCAGAGGGCATTACGTTTGACGACCCCTCGCTGGAGGTCATTCTGCTGTTGAGGGTTCTGCACTCCATCAGCAGATACTGGTTCTACCTCTATGATGTGAGTATATACATGCACAGCTGCACATACACACACTTCCCCTGGGTCCCTGTACTGGTTTCAGTACTAAAGAGTAAAGGAATGCAAATGAGGCCAAACATTTTTCAATCAATTCGGCTAAAGATATTCAATCTCAACTTTTTTTTTTTTTTTTTTACATCTCCACAAATACATAGACAGGTCGGGATTGTTCTTTAGGAGCAGTTTCCAAACAGCTGCAGGTACCGTGAGCATCTGTGTAAACAGTTGTATGTAAATATAAAAACCTTGGGACCACACAGACCCTATAGTTTAGGGGGGAAACTCCCAGGGATAAACAAATTTTGGTCTGAAAGGTGGTGGTGTCTGAACCCCAACAACAATGGTACATTCTCCAGATTCTAATGACGTACATCCACCATTAAGAGAGTCGTACATCGACTTCGCCTGTAAAGCTATCTGTAAGGAAGAAGGCACTACTTTAAGACTGGGTGAAGACATTAATTCAAACAGCACCATCTCAACTGTGAAGCACGGTTGTGGCAGCATCATTGTTTGGCTAGAAAAGGCACTGGTGCACTTGAGAAAATAAATAAAATCACAAGTAAGGAGAGTTATATTGCAACACCTAAGGAGATCAACCTGAAAGTTCAAACTTTGTTATAACTAGGTCTTCTAGCAGGAAAATGGTAAATGTGCACTTATATAGCGCTTTTATCCAAAGTCTCATTCACCCATTCACACACACACTCACACACCAATGGTAGCAGAGCTGCCATGCAAGGTGCTAGCTTGCTAGCTTGGGAGCAACTTGGGGTTCAGTGTCTTGCCCAAGGACACTTCGGCATGTGGAGTCACCCGGGCCGGGAATCGAACCGCCAACCCTACGATTAGTGGACAACCCACTCTACCAAGTGCGCCACAGCCGCCCCTGTGATCCTAAGCGTTCCTCCCGAGTAACAAAATGACTTGAAGGCAACAAAGCGAATGTATTGGATTGGCCATCATGAAGTCCTGAATCCCAGAGTACGTTTGTGGACTGAACTGAAAAAACCTCTCCGAGTAAGGAGGCCCAGAAACCTGACTTGAGTTACATCATCTGACCGAACTGGAATGGGAAACATTTCTGACGAAGAAGCTTGTGGAAGGCTTTGCCGAGCGTTTTGAGTCAGGTTAAGTAATTAAAACGTAAATATCAACTCTTGATCCACTGAAAGTCTGATGCAGTAAATAAAAAGATATTAGATATTCTTTTGAAATGACCTCTTACGGAAAGTAAGTAGATCCCCTAATTGACTTAACACAGGAGAAGTAGGTCGACTGGAAGTCTGTAGAGTCGTGAATTGATTTGATTTGATTTTGACCTCGGTGTATGTAAACGTTTGGCCTCGTCGGTAAAATGGCGCGACCCTTCTTAGCTCTGTTAAATGAGCGATTACGCGAAGATCGTTTGCTAGCGAATCAACATGGAGTCTAGCCCGACGGTGCCCAAGTTCCTCATTTGTAAGTCGCTTTGGATAAAAGCGTCTGCTAAATGAATAAACGTGAACGCAAGTGTGCTGTGTTTTTTCTTGGAGCTCACGGCCGTAGTCACGGAGCTGTGTATGATCGTTTTAAAGCTTTGCTTCTCAGTCTAATCTCTCGGTATGTTTTTCAGAATGCTGTGTGTAAGGAGATCATTCCCACTAGTGAGTTCATCAACAGTAAACTGACTGCAAAAGCAAACCGACAGCTGCAGGATCCGCTCGTGATCATGACTGGAAACATCCCACCCTGGCTCACTGAGCTGGGCAAGACCTGGTATATTGATGCACACACACACACACACACACACACACACACACACACACACACACACACACACGGGGGTAAAAATTTTGAAAAATAAGATGTAGTTGGACATGCAACATGGGTTATCGTAATTTGTTTTATATATATATATATATGTGTGTGTGTGTGTATGTGTATGTATATTTTTGGAAAGCCATTGTTACCAATTATAGCGTCACAACATTTGTAGTAAAAAAGTCATTGGGTTTTTGAAGGATTGTGGGTAATTTCTGGCCCATTCTTCTTGGCAAACAGACTTCAATTCCCCAAGGTTATTTCCCCCCGACTGTATATGCGATACTCTGTGAAGCAGAGCTTGATCTCTGATTTAGAGCACAGCTGATGTTCCATATTCTGTCTGACTAACTCGCCTTCTTTCACACACTCGTACACACTGTGATGTTGCGGTTTCTTGGCTGCATTGCTTATCTCTCTCCGGTGTCCGTCTCTGTTCCAGTCCGTTCTTTTTCCCGTTTGACACGAGGCAGATGTTGTTCTACGTCACCGCGTTTGACCGTGACCGCGCCATGCAGCGTCTTCTTGACACCAACCCCGAGATCAACCAGTCAGATTCACAGGACAGCCGCGTAGCACCCCGCCTCGACAGGAAGAAGGTTTGCGACCGCTACCTTATTACTGCTGTTTGTAATGCTAATACATTTTTTAAAATAATGGCTGAATTAAAATGAACATGAGGTGATTTGTTTAAATTTTTTTGTTTGTGTGGTTCCGTTTGTCTGCTTATAGCGAACGATAAACCGAGATGAGCTGTTAAAGCAAGCGGAGTCGGTGATGCAGGATCTGGGCAGTTCCAGAGCCATGCTGGAGATTCAGTATGAAAACGAGGTGAGCTCCTCAATTCTGCGTCATGCTAGCTTGACCACTGTTTACCAGTGGCATGAACTGCATTGTCCTGAGTGTGCCTGCTTGACGTGCACAGTACGATCTTTTCTCCACCAAAAATAGCTGTCTGTATGATGGCTTGTGTCACTTTCCTATCACAAAGCTCTACCTACCGAAGTGCGTCTCTCTGGAGGTTATTGGGGTTATTGATGATTTTAATGGTGGATATCATCGCAACGAATACTGCAATTAGACCATACATCAAGCAAATATTATTCAAATTCATCTTGTTCAACAATAAAGAACCCAAAACATCTGCGTTTGCTTCCTTATCTAGGATTAACTCCATTAAATGGTAAATGGTAAATTTATCCAAAGCGCTTTACACTGTGTCTCATTCACCCATTCACACACCAATGGTAGCAGAGCTGTCATGCAAGGCGCTAACTTGCCATCGGGAGCAACTTGGGGTTCATTGTCTTGCCCAAGGACACTTCGGCATGTGGAGTCACCCGGGCCGGGAATCGAACCGCCAACCCTACGATTAGTGGACAACCCGCTCTACCACCTGCACCACAGCCGCGCCATTACATTCCACTTCTGTGGAAAATTCTACAACGTATTATTAAAGTACATGCACTTAATTTTGCATGTTCCACATGAGGAAACTAATAACAATTAGTTCACGAAGTTAGATAACACTAGTTCTAAAACAAAGTCGTGTTCAGGAGGCTGTTTTTCATTGTAGTGACTGTTTCGCTAAACATTTCCAGCAGGCCTTACTTACTTTATTTGAAGGATGTAATTTGAGGAATGTTCCAGTAATCGATTCAGAATGAAACGTATGAAAGTTTAGCGATACCGATTCAACACCAATATTACTTTAACGCTTTATCGCTCAAAGGAGATCTCCTTTAGGAGATATGCTCCCACCCCCCGCAGCCCCAAATGTGGCCACACCAGAGGACATGCAAGTGGTGTTTATATATTGTTCATAGAAAGCCATTTGGTATTTGCCACAATTAGAAGATTAAGGGGTTTTACTGGAATCCTGAGAAAGAAATGTTGTAAGAGCTTGCTAAATGGTAATATAGAAAACATTTGTTGGATATGCTGCGTAAAATGTAAAAAAAAAAAAAAACCAGAATGGAATGATTTGCAAATCTCATAAACGCGTACATTATACACAATAGAACATGGGTAACATCAGATGTTTAAACTGAGTAAATGTACCATTTTAAGAACAAAAGTCATTTTGAATTTGACGGTCGCAACACATCTGAAGGTTGGGATGTGGATAACAAAAGGCTGGAAAAGTAAATGTTACTAAAAAGAAAAAAGGGTTGTTTGGCAGCAGGTCAGTAACATGATTGTGTATAAAAAGAGAATCTTAGGGAGGCAGAGTCTTTCAGAACTAAAGCTGGGCAGAGCTTCACCAATCTGTGGAAAAACCGCATCTAGAATTTGTGGAACAATTTCAGAATAATGTTCCTAAACGTAAAAATTGCAAAGACTATGAACATATCATCTACAGTATATAATATCATCAAAAGATTCTGAGGATCTGGAGAAATCTCGACGGACAAGGGTGAAAATGAATATTGCATGCCCATGATCTTCGGGCCCTCAGGCGGCACTGCGTTAAAAACAGGCTTGGTTCTGTAATGGAAATCACTGTGTGGGCTTTAGAGACACCTCCAGAACTCATCGTCTGAACACAGTTCACCGTGCCATCCACCAATGCTGGGTAAAGCTCTGTCATTCAAAGAAGAAGCCATATGTGAACATGATCCAGAAACACCGCCGTCTTCTCTGGGTACCTTTCCTCAGTTTAAACATTTGATTCTGTTTTCTATGTTCTATTGTGACAAACATACGAGCTTAAGATTTGCAAATCGTTGCATTCCGTTCAACTTTTTTTTTTTTTTTTTAAATTGGGGTTGTACGATTTAGCTGTAGCATTTACGATTTTTGACCCTTTCCTGCGGTGATATTAGAGACACCTGAACACTACTCATTCGCTCTCTCTCCTTCTATTTTTCTCTACCAGGTGGGGACAGGTCTTGGTCCAACCCTGGAGTTCTACGCACTTGTGTCTCAGGAGCTGCAGAGAGCCGATCTGGGTTTATGGCGGGGAGAGGAGGTCACCCTTGCCAACCCTAAAGGTCACTACGCTCATCATCTCCTTGCATTCTGCCACAGTCATGGATTTATCCTTACCCTCGTAATCTCTTCTCTGTTCCATGTCCTCTCCTGTTTGCAGGGAGTCAGGAGGGCACCAAGTACATGTTCAGCTCTCGGGGCCTCTTCGCTGTGCCTTTTGGTCGCAGCACCAAGCCAGCTCACATCGCCAAGATCAAGATGAAATTCCGCTTTCTAGGAAAACTCATGGCTAAAGCCATCATGGACTTCAGACTGGTAAGGAGTTCTCTCTTACACTCTGATTTCTGTGCACCTGGAAATAAATTTGAGCTTTTTTCTCCTCCATGAGCTTATCAGCTCTGTTAAATAACAACGTGCCTTGTGCTAGCAGGACTGCAGTTTCTGAGCTGAATACCACCGGCACCAATCGGACTGCCGTTTCAGCCCTGACCTGCACTGTAGTTAATCAGACAATGGCGTCTGCCCCCAAATCCACTGTAACCGATTAGCCTGTAACTCCTCTATAATCAGACTATGGCACCTGCCTCCTGTGCCACTGTAACCAATTTTGGACCGAGGCTCCCACCGTAACCAGTCAAGCCATGGCACCCACCTGCAGTGCTGCTTTAACCAATCAGACTGCAGTTCGTAACAAATACAACATATTAAATGGTGATCACAGCTTCATGCTTGTGTTCCGCTTGATACAGGACTTCAGCGGTGTTCATTCACAAATTGTAATGTCATGACCAGTTACTTTCAATTACTCATGCACTTTTGTGGGGCTTGAAATTGGTTACTGATTCTGGCTGACCGGTCTGTTAGTGTAATTCAATACTAATAAACCTTTTATGATGATTGTGTGTATGCAGCTGGATCTACCCCTGGGCCTGCCCTTTTACAAGTGGATGTTGAGAAATGAGTCCTCAATAAGCTCTCACGATTTGGTGAACATCGACCCTGGTGTGGCCACATCCATCCAGCACCTGGAGGACATCATTAGGCAGAAGAAGAGACTAGAGCTGGACAAATCCTACGTACGGACACACACACACACACACGCACGCACAGGGATTGGTTCGAAAAAAGTGGTGTAGTCATGGTGATGTCAGTGTTTCCTACTGAGATTTTGTATTAGTCCTGTAACCCTTTAGTGTTCTTATTATAGCCTACAACACACACACACACACACACACACACTCTTCTTGCACAATCACGCGCACACACACACACACTCTTCTTGCACAATCACGCGCACACACACACACACACTCTTCCTGCACAATCTCACGCGCGCACACACTCTTCTTGCACAATCGCGCGCGCACACACACACACACACACTCTTCTTGCACAATCACGCGCACACACACGCACTCTTCTTGCACAATCACGCGCACACATACACACACTCTTCTTGCACAATCACGCACACACACACACACACTCTTCTTGCACAATCTCACGCGCGCGCGCGCACACACACTCTCTTCTTGCACAATCTTCATTTTTGTCTGAATGTGGATCTCCACGTGTACAGATCGAATCCGATACAGTGAGCTGGGTCTTATTAAAAGTTAGGGTATGACATGGCAGTCCATATAAATCATCACTGTGGCACTGAAAATGACTGACTTCCTAGTAAGAGCACTAAAACCATGCTTGGACTGTATGATTTCAGCTAGATTTAGGCATACGTTGTCAGCAGCATTTTTTTTGACAAAATCATGGCTAAATTGCATACGTGACAAATGCATTCCTCTGAGCTTTTGGAGGTCACGAAGAATCTGGCATTATGTAGTGACAATCCAATATGCATATCAGAAGCCTTTGTTCAGATTGATGTGAATATGGTTGCCAGGCAACATCAAACTAAAGACAGAGTTGTAGGCTGCATAGGGCTTGCGTCATGAGTAATAGTAAGCAGTAGTCAGATGACCAAGAATTCTCTTTTCTTAAGACTCTTCGAAGAGCCCACACAAGTTTCTGAAGAAATGTGTCCCTGTCCATCTGTATTCTCAGACAAGGGAGACACTACAGCAGGCTCTGGAGAGTTTAAATATGAATGGCTGTTCAGTGGAGGATTTAGGGCTGGACTTCACACTGCCAGGGTTCCCGAACATCGAGCTGAAGAAGGGGGGCAAAGATGTCCCAGTCACCATACACAACCTGGAGGAGTACCTAAGGGTGAGTTTCATACAGTGCTGTAAAAAAGTATTTGCTCCATCCTGATTTCTGTTTGTGTACATCTCATACTAAATTGTTTCAGAAATTAAAACAAAATTTTTAAGATTAAACAAATGTGACTTGAGTAAACACAAAGTACAATTCCGACTGGGCCTGTATATGGGCCCCAATAGTTACCAATGCCCCAAATCTATGAAACTGCATTCATAATGGGGTTCAGCAGGACTAGACACAACCAGGCCTGATTACTGCAAACCCCGTTCAATCAAATCAACACTTGAATAGAACTTTTTCAACAGCAGGAAGTTGGTTAAAAATGATAAAGATGATTGAAATACATCAGTCTGGGAAGAGTTCCACAGCTATTTCCAAGGCCCTGGGACTCGCAGTGAGAACCATTCTCTCCAAATGGAAAAACCTGGCACAGTAGTGAACTTTCCCAGAGGTGGCTGACCTTCCAAATTTACTCCAAGAGCACAACTACTACTCATTCAGGAAGTCATAAAAGAGCCAAGGACAACATCAAAGGACCTACAGGCCTCTCTTCCATCAGTAAAGGTCACTGTTCATGACTCCACTATCAGAAAGACACCGGGTAAAAATGGCATCCACGGAAGAGTGGTGAGGTGAAATCCACTGCTAACCCAGAAGAACATTAAGGCTTGTCCGAATTTTGCAAAAGCACATCTTGACGATCCTCAAACCTTTTGGGAGAATGATCTGTGGACTGATTAGTTGAAAGTGGAACTGTTTTGGAAGATGGGCCCTGTTGCATCTGCCGTAAACCAAACACAGAATTCCACAAAAAGATCATCATACCCACAGACAAGCATGGTGGTGGAAGTGTGATGGTGTGGGGAAGTTTTGCTGCGTCAGGGCCTGGGCAACTTGCAATAATTGAGGGAAACATGAATTCTGCTCTCTACTAGAAAATTCTAAATGAGAATGTCCCGTCTTCAGTCCGTAAGTTGAGCATAATTGGATTATGCAGCAAGAACATGATGTAAAGCGCAGTGATTCTCAACTTGGGGATGTGGAGAGATTGGACGGGGGGGCGCAAATTATCAAGAAAAACACAGACAGGGCATCATTTGGGTACTTGGTGTATTTTATTGCTTATCGAATAGAATGTGCGTAAATGGAAAAACTGCATTCCCTCTCAATCTGTATTTCCTTTTTGCTGGGGAGAGGCGGAGTTTAGTCTGCCTTTTATCTCGCTGTCGGTGCAGACCCGTGTTGCCAACTTGGCGACTTTTCAAACCCCTTTAGGGACTTTTTGCAAAAAAGTACCTAGCGACAAATCTAGCGACTTTTTGGACAAACCTTTAGCAACTTTCCAAATGTCAGCAGTACTGTCCTGCAAGCCCGAGGTCTTGCGTTCCTGCTGCACTTGCACCTCTCTCTGCATCTGCTCTGTTCAGTGACTGGATGACAGCCGGAGATTTAACAATGTCATGAATAATGAATGAGTTTCACCAGTGTACATCATTGCTATGCGAATGTTTTTAGAATGCAAGACAAATGGAGTACATGTTTTACATGTAAATTAGTAAACGTTATTACAGCCTAGTTCTCGTTAAAAGTAGTTCTAGTGTTCAGAAACATTTTTGATCATGTTCAATATCTGTCCGTTGTATAGTTTTATAAAAAGTCATGGTGTTTTTAAAAAAAATCATGAAAGTTATGAGAAGTAATTTAAAAAGTACAAAAACACACAAGCAAAAAAACATCCCATAACCTACACACGGTATACACTGGAGAAGTACCTGAGGTTACACACTATACACCCTAAAGCATATACCACAGTACAGATTACACAACCTGGAATAACACCCAAGGATGAGTTACACACAGTATACACAACCTCCAACGTCGTTGCTCCATTAAGACTTTGCGTTTGTTGTTGTTTTTGAACCTTATTTTATTTGATTCCATCACATCACCTATGGCCACCGTACACTTTGAATATTGCATAAACGGACGGTGGTGCTTGAAAGTTTGAACGCTTTAGAATTTTCTATATAGCTACATAAATATGACCTGAAACCTAAGATTTTCAGAGATTTTCAAAATGATTCAATTTTGCATATCTGTAAGTGGCAAAAGTATGTGAACCTCTAGTACTGTCAGTTAATTTGAAGGTGATATTCGAGTCAGGTGTGTCATTGGGATGACAATCAGGTGTCGGTGATCGTGCTGTTTTATTTAAAGAACAGGGATCTATAAGTCTGATCTTCACAACAAACTGTGGACGTGCATCATGGCAGGAACGAAGGAGATTTCTGGGGACCTCCAGAAAAAATTTTTAGTTGATGCTCATCAGGCTGGAAACGTTTACAAAACCATCTCTAATTTTGGCATTTTGACTCCACCAATATACATTCGGACAGATTGTGTACAAATCGAGGAAATTCAGGACCATTGTTGGTTGGCCACTGCTGGGGAGGGTAACCGAGATCACTCCAAGAGCAAGACATGTAATAGTCTACGAGGTCACAAAGAATCCCTGGGTAACTTCTAAGCAACTAAAGCCCTCTCTCACATTGGATAATGTTAACCCTCTTACCCCTTAGTTCCCACAGTATTATGTCCCACAACCCTATATTCCCCAGAGAAACAGCACACCAACCCTTCCAGGGCCAAAATTGGCCCCAAAAATCAACATTTTAATTTAAACATTTTTAGACCTCCAAACAACTTATAATAATGTATTTGTGTAATATTACTTTGAAAATGAAGCAGTTCAGTGTTTTTACTCCACTTAGAGCACAGTTCTTAACTAGAGAAATTACGAAAAATGCTCGCTGAAATCCTTCTACTCATTTAGATGTACCACACGAGCATCAGCGCGGTCAATGCCTTTGAATAAATTCAAGTAAATAATCAATAAATAAATAAATGCATTTTAGCGAAAGTCAAGTTTCTGGTGATAATCAGACCAGCAGGTACTTGTTTTCACGAATGCACAGAGATGGTCACGTTATGACTCCAAACCCCTGCAGTGTCAGTCGCACTGTTGATGCTGAAGATGAAGACGGATGAGGGTCTGAATCAGGAGAGTTTGCGTCACTATCAGTTTCGGTTTAAACATCGCCTGAACTTTCACTGCTGTCACTATCTAGAATCCTCGCTCTCGCGAGTCACTATCACTGCTGTCACGCGAGTCACTTTCACTGCTGTCACTATCTAGAATCCTCGCTCTCGCGAGTAACTGTATATGTTTTCTTTCTTTCACTGTTTTAGATGTACCTGTGTTCACTGTAGGTGGAACTTTAGCTGGAACACGATTAGCTTTTCGCTTTTTTAGTTAACTTCTACTGTTACACCAATATTCACGCTTGGATCTTAATTCTTAACGCCAGGCGTAATAACGTAACCACGTCGTGACGTCATCAACCTTCCGGGTCAAAAAATAATAATGAAATAAGTAAGGAATCATAGCAGAGTAATACCGGTATACCGGCATTACCGGGATAACGTTTACACTGTAAAGCCGCTATATCGGCCTTACGGGGATTTGGCATAAACGATCAAGCCGGTATTTCGTCCTTATGGGTATAGATCAAACACGGGCAAGCCGGTTTTTCGGCCATACGGGGTAAGAGGGTCAATGTACATGAGTCCACCATCAGGAGAGCACTGAACAACAATGGTGTGCATGGCAGGGTTGCATGGAGAAAACCACTGCTCTCCAAAAAAAAAAAAAAAACATTGCTGCCCATCTGCAGTTTGCTAAAGATCACATGGACAAGACGTGAAGGCTGTTGGAAAAATGTTTTGTGGATGGATGAGTCCAAAATTGAACTTTGTTTTAAATGAGAAGCGTTATGTTTGGAGAAAGGAATCCCTGCATTCCAGCATAAGAACCTTATCCTATCTGTGAAACATGCTGGTGGTGGTATCATGATTTGTGCCTGTTTTGCTGCATCTGTGCTCGGACGTCTTACCATCATCGATGGAAAAATGAGTTCTGAATTATACCAGCGAATTTTAAAATAAAATATCAGGACGTCTGTCTTTGATCTGAATCTCAAGAGAAAGTGGGGCATGCAGCAGGACAATGACCCTGAGTACACAAGTCATTCTACCAAAGAACGGTTAAAGAAGAATAAAGTTCATGTTTTGGAATGGCCTTAATCCAATGGAAATGTTGTAGAAGGACCTGAAGCAAGCAGTTCATGTGAGGAAACCCACCAACATCCCAGAGTTGAAGCTGATCTGTACTGAGGAATGAGCTAAGATTCCTCCAAGCTGATGTGCAGGACTCATCAACAGAAAGGTTTAGTTACAGTTATCGCTGCACAAGGGGGGTCACACCAGATACTGAAAGCAAAGGTTCACCTACTTTTATGTAACAAATAAATCTTGACTCACCCTATACCATACCCACAGTATACACAGACTGGAGGATTACCTATACTTCTACACCCACTACACCTTGTATCTCATCTACCACACGCTAAACAATGGTGGAAAAGACACGTCAGCCTCTCCACTAGAGTAGCACCTGAACGAGACATAACATTTTCCTAAACACTGTTAAATGTGTCTGTGTGTGCAGTTGGTGGTGTACTGGACTTTAAATGAGGGTGTGTCCCGGCAGTTCGAGTCATTTCGGGAAGGGTTCGAGTCTGTTTTCCCCCTCCACCACCTACAGTACTTCTACCCAGAAGAGGTGAGCTGCACTTGTCCTTTTAATTTGTTCCCACCCTACTCCTCTGTCTGCTCCTTCATCTGTTAATCATCTGCGTGTCTGCCTGTCTCAGCTGGACCAGTTGCTCTGTGGCAGCAAATCAGAGACGTGGGACGTCAAAACGCTGATGGAATGCTGCAGACCGGACCACGGGTATACACACGACAGGTACAAACATGTACACCTTTCATCGTTTTTTTTTTTATTTTTATCCACAAGCCCAGTGTAGTGTCCCCTTTTGCCTAAAAATGACCATTTGATTGGATTTGTGTATATATAATGTAAAATTGTGTGTGTGTGTGTGTGTGTGTGTGTAGTCGGGCGGTGCGATTCCTCTTTGAGGTGTTGAGTAGTTTTGATGCGGAGCAGCAGAGACTCTTCTTGCAGTTTGTGACCGGGAGCCCGAGACTGCCAGTAGGAGGTGAGAAACACTGGCTGTTGCGTTTTCTTTTATAGCGTTTAGTCCTGGCGCAAGGAAAGCATGGTTACACGTGTTCATATAGCATTAGCTTTGCTCACTCGGATTGTGCTCTACCCTTTATTAACTCGAACACCAGAGCTTGTGAAGTTTTCTCATGTTTATACTCGTAGTCGTCGTCTACTTTTGAGTAATACATATTGGCTAATGTGAACTGTACGACAGTAGAAACGCGTTGTTCGTTTTATTTCAGTACTAGCATGGCAGCTAGGACGTCTTGCCCGTAGACATTATTGTGCTCAGTTTTACGTCTCGTCACCTGCTACAGCACAAAACAAACACGTCCTGTAGTCCAGAAGTATAGAGTAGTTTACGTTCTGTTTGTCTGCTGTGTCGTGAAACGCTTTTATTTTTCATCACTAGGTTTCCGGAGTTTGAATCCTCCTCTGACAATTGTGCGCAAGACGTTTGAGTCAACAGAGAACCCAGACGACTTCCTGCCATCGGTGATGACGTGTGTAAACTACCTGAAGCTTCCGGATTATTCCAGCATCGAGATCATGAGGGAAAAACTGTTAATGGCGGCACGGGAGGGCCAGCAGTCTTTTCACCTGTCCTGATCTCACACATACTCACTCACTCACTCACCACACTCTCTCTTTATCTCTCTCTCTCACTCTCTCTCTCTCTCTCACACACACACACACACACACACACACACACACACACACAAAGCAAAATGCCTTCTACCAACCTACACATGTCGTCATGACTTCCTCCCTTCTTTTGCTTTAGTTCTCCCTTTGTTTTTGTTTTTTGTTATTGGTACAGCTGCCTCATAAAGCAGCTGCTTCCAGAGGGGGTGTGGGGGGAGGGTTGTATGTCTACTACAGACAAGTTGTATGTCTGCTACAGGGGAAAATAAAAAAAATAAAAAATAAAATGTTACGAGACTTGGAAATGAAATGGCTGCCTCTTCAGAGCAAATTTTGGAGACAAAATGGCCGCCTCTTCAGCACAGATCTTGGAAATAAAATGGCCTCCTCTTCAGAGCTGATCATGGAAATGAATTGGCCTCCTGTTGAGCAGATCTAATCAGTAATATCAGTAGCCAATTTGTCTGCGAGGAAATCAAATGTGATATTTAAAGAAAATGGGGATGTGTGTGTTTCCTGTCATGGTGGTGAGTGATGTCATCACTGTGTTTCCATCCAGCAGGCAGTGTGTGTGTGTGTGTGTGTGTGTGTGAGCGTGCGAGCGTGCGTCGTGTGTTCTCTTACAGCTCCAAAGATCATTTGTACAGACCAACGTTTTGCTCATTCTTCACATTCTTTATTGTGTGTTACATCTTTCTTTTCCCCCTATATGAAAGTTGCAGTTGGTTCAATGCAGGTAGTGATGGAAGTGTAGGATCTATAATTGTATTATTATTATTATTATTATTATAATTATTGTTTTTTTTTTTAATCATCAGAGAAATGGACTTCTGGCCATCATTTAAAAGCCGCGAGTGTCTACTCTGCATTGAAGGTGGATAGAGTAGACCCTTCTTTATTTTCTCGCTCTTATGTGTTTAGGTCATATGGCTCGCAGGGTTATAACTAATCCTGCCATGTAGCTGAGCGCTTAAAAAAAGAAAAAAAAAAAAAAAAGAAAGAAAAGGAAAACCATAGTAAATTGGCTGGTCTCATTTTAGTGTTTCATGGCCAGATGACATTTCCCCAAAAAAAAAAAAAACATCTACTGAATAAAAATTTATATGCAGTTCTCTCACCTAGTTTGAGGTGCGACCGTGCTTTTTTTTTTTTTTTTCTTTTTCCTTTTCCCTTCTTGCTGTAGTTTATTATTCTGTTTTGTTTGCACTGCTGGCTTGGATTGGAGCGTGGTGGTGTGTGGTGTGTGTGCGCTACAGTGTGTTGCCTGCCTGGAGGGGTGGCGTGCTAGCGTTCACTCTCCTCACCCCGAACCTTCATCTGCTGGTTTCTAAGATCTGCAATAATTTACTGCATCAGGTTCTTGTTTTTACCTGGACACATAAATAAAGCAACTGTTTGACTCAGTGTGCAGCCTGTCAGCCCTCCTTCACCCACAACACAAAATACTCCTTATTAAGACCTGCGTTGGTCCTTTCAGTTGGAAACTCGTGGATTCATGCTTTCAACATAGGTCGTCCCAACATGCCAGGCAACTCACCGATATGGAGGTGGACATGCTGTTTATGCTTACTGGCGTCAGGGTTAAAGATTCAGCTAGCTCGAGCATGTAGCCGTTTAGTATTTGGAAAATCACGGTCAAAACAAGAACAAAAAAGAGTTGGAGCTCATGCCCTCAAATATTATTTTCAGTTGGTGTATATTAATATCAGTATTTTTCGAACGAGTGCAGTTGCAATGGCTGCATGCTGCTGCTTTTAAAAGTGACATTCGTTACATCAAATTCGCACAACACGATCGGTTTCTTCATCTTTACCAGGATTCATTACGAGAACGGAAGTGGAAAAAGACCCTGGCAAAAATGTTTTCCATTTAGATTGTAACCTACCAGGTTGATACCAAACACAACCCCAACAAAAAGACAGAAAACCAGTGCTGCTCCTAGTGGTGTTCGGGGGTCTGTCGGCTGTCTCCAAACACCTTTTCGGTGAGTCCTAAAGTGTGTCAGATACACATGATGATGTGATGTTGGTTACCTGTGTGATTCTCATCACCCTTGGTGATTCAGGGGGTTGAAACAGAACCCTAATTGTGTATGTAACTGGTTCTACGAACACCTACATCATCTAACTGCCAGTGTTCCCTGTTATTCAGAAACAACTCTGACCTGGTGTGAACTTGGTGACCAATGTTCCAGGAAACAAAGTCCATACAACGATGGTACATCAAATATTTCTTACCGTCATAGTTTATGGATGGTCTCTGTTGAAGAAACCTAGTTTTTTTTTAAATATATATATATCTATATATCTGTTTAAAACAGCAATATGTTACAAACGACAATTCAATAAAATGTATATTAATAAACGTTGCTGGTCTGTTTTATAAATATTAATGACTAGTGGGAGTGTAAATGCATTCTACTAAGAAATTCAAGTCTCAGCCATGCCCATTGCTAAAATCAAGCAAGTAGACCAACATTGGCTGTAGAATGGGTCCTACTGAAGAGCTCAATGACCTTAAACGTGGTACTGTCATAGCATGCCACCTTGGCCACAAGTTAGTGGAATTTCTTCCGTGCCCAACTGTTAGTGCTATTGTGAAATTGAAGCATCTAGGAGCAACAACGGCTCATGAAGCTGTAGACCACACAAACTCATTGTTGCAGCACTCGCTACAGAGTTGGAAGCAACATGGTCTGGGGTTATCCTTCAGGGTTTGGGCGAAGTCTCTTCGTTCCAGTGATTAATCATGTTAATATGAAAGCATATTAAGGCATTTTAGACCATTGTATGCTTCCTACTTTGTAGGAAGGCCCTTTCTTGTTCCAGCATGATTGTACCACTGTACAACGCAAGGTCCATAAAGACCTGGTTTGATGAGCTAGGTGTGGAGGAACTCCAGTGGCTAAATCTCTCATTTAGATAAGCATTCAGAGCCTTGCCGAAGGTGCTCCAGTCTGATCTGGGTGCACCCTGTTTGCCTTGAGTATCTTGAGCTGTCTCTACAACTTACCTGGAATCTAACTGGTAAATTCAACTGACTGGATGTTGTTTAGAAAGGCATACGTGTGTGTGTGTATAAGGTCCCACAATTCACACTCGAGGTCAGACCAAATACCATGCCATGAGGTCCAAGGAACTCTCCGTAGACCTCCGCAGTCCAATTGTGTCAATAATAGATCTAGGAAAGAGCATAAAACCATTTCTGAACCTCGCAGAAGTTTCTGCTTTGTGAAATGGGAGGACTTTGTAAACAGCGACTTCATTGGCCAAACTCGGAAACCGTATTCGAAGGGCCTTAATCAGAGATATGACCAGCTTCAGAACTCCTCAACAGAGATGGGAGAAACTGCTGGACAGCAATCTCGGAAGTACGCCACCTGGTTAGAAGGAAGACTCTCATGAGTAAAATGTATACGGCAGCCACTTCCTAGCATGCCTGCTGTATGCATTTTGAGACCGTGATGGAAAAGATTGTGTAGCTGGTCCGGTAACACAAAAATTGAACTCCCAAGCACTTGTGTCTGCTGAGCACCAGGTACTGCTCATCAACTGGTTAATACTGTCCCCAAGGCGTGAAGCATGATGGGGTCAGCGTCATGCTATGGAAGTGCTTCTTTTAATGAGAGATTTCAGGTTTCAGTTGGAATGCGTTTGCACACATTGCTTAAACTTGTTTCTGCTTCGTCATTACGTCATTCGTTCAGTTTTATCCGTTATAAATGAAACCTATAACAATAAAAATGCGCGAAATCTAAAGTGGTGTGAATACCTTCCAAACCTGCTGTATTTTGTATTTATAACATTCCATCCATCCATCCATCTTCTACCGCTTATTCCTTCTTCAGGGTCGCGGGGAACCTGGAACCCAGGAAGCATCGGGCACAAGGCGGGGTACACCCTGGACAGGGTGCCAGTCCATCGCAGGGCACAATCACACACACTCGCACACCCGTTCATACACTACGGACAATTTACCAACCTACCATGCATGTCTTTGGACTGGGGGAGGAAACCGGTTATAACATTCCATGTTGGGAAAATAGTAAGCTTCGTGACGAGTTCGATTGACACAGGACACCTCCACCGAATCACAAAACCACTTTCTGTATACAACAAGACCTTTATTCGGATCATAATGTGCATGTACGACATGATCGTGCAACCTGTTCTCACGGAGGAAAGTGTCGGTACTGTAGTAATCCTCATGGGTCAATGGAAAACAGGATGCATACGTGGTTTGTTCACGGAAGGAAATCTTTAAATGCAAATTTCTCCCTTTTCTCCCCCAAATAGCTAGCTATCTAGGTCATTACTACCATTATCGTTCTGTCAAATATTGAATAAAACAGATAAGTGTTACAGCAAGCTCTGTAGCTAAATATTATGTACATAATCTAGGTAACTGGCTCAGTGCTAGCTTGGACGATCCTCGAGCTCTAATAAGGAAGGTCTGAGGAGACTGTCTCTCTCCTTATGGTTTTTATTTCAAAAGACGTAAAATCCCGCCCCCCGTGCTCTAAAACCCACCAGCTAACACACAAGTTTCTTCACTGCGTTTGCCCTGTTCTTGTGGACTTTCTAACTCATGACGTTTCTCTTTACACTTGTTTAATTTAGCGTGTGAACTAGCAAGGCTAGTCAACTAGCGTTAAGGTCTTGAGTGGATCTTGTGACATCATGAAGATGATTAAAAGCATTGCAGAAGATTTTAGACTGTGCTGATTATACGGTTAAACAGTGGGTACAAATATACTCCGACATCATATATATGTGTGTGTGTGTGTGTGTGTGTGTGTGTGTGTACAGGAACAGGAAACAAACTATTTGCCATAACAACAGAATAAAGGCTGAAGCAGTATGTAATTTTACGGCATGTTTTTCTGAGATGGGGAAAAAGAAATAAAATAAAAAAACATGCCCACACGTGAATTGTCTGGTCTCCATAGAAACTACCTCCATTGTAGTCAAGACCCTGGAGAGACATCTGCACACATGCGCACGCACGCATTCCCTTAGAGAGTGTGTACCACAAGGACAGGTTATGAGTGAGCACACTAAATGAAAAGGTGTGTGTGTGTGTGTGTGTGTGTGTGTGTGTGTCATCGATCATGCCTGAGATTCAGCATCCTTCATCTCCCTGTCAGTCTCCACTCCATATATACCGCATATCTCTGTCTCACTTGCTGAAGTAGACGTCTCTCGGTCTCTCTCGCTGTGTCTTTTGCTTTCCTCTTCTCTCTCATTCTGTCGTTCTCTCTTTAAGTCTCTCTCCATCTTTCTCTCAGTCTGTCTCACTCTCTCTCTCACTATTCTGTCTCTCTCTCTCTCCCCTCCCCTCACTGTCTCTGTCTCTCTCTCTGTGTCTCTTCCTCTTGCTCTCACTTCCACACACATTCGCTCTTTCTGTCTCTGTCGACGCACACACACTGGAGCTGTGGCGCTCTGTACTACACGTTAGAGAAGATCTCAACGGTGACCCGGTGTGTGATGGAGCTCATCGCACTCGTTCTTCCTCTTCTCATCTTCTTTGCGGAGAAGGGGGTCACAACTCCTGTAACCTCTGACCCTGATGTGACCTCAACAATCCCCACGGACCCGTGCGAGGGACAACCGTGTCTACATGGAGGAGTGTGTACAGTTGCAGAGGGAGAAGAGCTGAAGTACATCTGTGCGTGCAGTGCACAGTTCACCGGACACAACTGCCAGGTGTGTGTGTGTGTGTGTGTGTGTGTGTGTGTGTGTGCATTCATGTGCTGTCTATAAGATGCAAAGAGGAGAGTGTTGCTGTGGCAACAGAACAGAGAGGAAGCGTGTGTGTCTGTGTGTGTCTGTGTGTGATTGTGTTCAACAGAACAGAGACATGTCTCCACCGTGTCCTTGTTTTCTACACTTACAGCAGAATTAAGAAATGTGTGTGTGTGTGTGTGTGTGTGTGTGTGTGTGTGTGTGTGTTTACCCATTGACCCATTTACAGTGTGTGAGTGAATTGTGTTAAATTCGCACTTATATATTTTTCCTCACTCTTTTTCCCCCTTTATTTCAGAGAGGCTAAAGATCAGTTAGTGCAATGATTTTTATTCTGATTTTTAATCAATAAAACATATTTGTTTCTAATAAATAACAGATGCAGCCAATAAAAAGCAAACTAAATACTCAGTCAACCTTAAAACCATACCATGTTCCAAAATAGATTTAGGCCCCAGTTTTCTACCAAATAATACAAGTGGTATTTTTAAAATCCGAATCGCACGAGCAGTTCGTCAGTACGTTGTGGGCAATTTACAAGAAAATGATTTGCCTAAATGACATGTTTGGATCTCAACAAGACTTCCAGAAGACTAATGTCATCCCTGAAATGACTTTTCATCCTCAGTAAATCACTGCGCGGGTTATAAATGAAGAGATTTTCCACTGTATTCGGTCCCATATAAATGCCCTAAAATTCCATCTTCATTAAAGGGAGAATCACAGAAACATCATCACGTGCTATAAAGCCTGCTTAAATCCAGCTTACATTATTATTTTATTTTTTTGTAGGTTGCCATGTTTTTACATTTTCACACATGCCAGCCTTTACTAAATCATGGACTTAAGATAGATTTCGAAAAGACCGACGTCCTTGATTAAGACCTCGGTGTTAATGGCAGGGGTGGATCTCAGGTGTTCCAGTGTCCATAATCTTCGTCCCACTAAATATGAAGTCATACAGTATGACTGAAACTATTTCGCCCGATGACGACATAATCAGTGTGAATCGTGACGTATCAGCTGGATTTCTGTCGGATTGCTGAGTGAATTTTCCCAACGGATTGTCATGTGATGTCAAAGGGGTCCATCCGCCTTATCTGCAAAGGGCTGGTGTAGCTGTATTTCACCCAAGAAGAACCACACCTGATAATGACTGAAGGTAAAGATGAATGGATTATACGAGGATTGCTTAAAACCTGCCACAATGGCCCTTTGTGGATATGATAGACAAGCTCTGTCTATCAAAACAGCAGGGTGTATAATCTTATCCGGTGCAGGGTTTCATTCCAACTAAGCAGAAGTCACACCTGAGTCTATAGAACGCCAAGCTCAACTGATTAAACCGGTGGAATCAGGAGTGAGCCCTGCTTGATTGGGATGAAAACCTGCACCTACACCAGCCGTTTGCGGATAAGATCGGACACGCCTCAGTGGGACACAACCAACCAATAATAAACATAACCGAATTGTCTGTGTAGGTACAATGACCTTGGCTCTCAGTAACCAATAGCAACTCATAAAACAAGCAACAACCAGTCTCAATCTGGGCAAAAAGTCATTTAATTAATTATTTGTGACCCATTTTATCATTGGGAATTAATATCCAGTCCTGTACGATAACCTGTATGCCTGCTCGTTATCCAATCCGCCAATCGTGTGGCAGCAGCACAATGAATAAAATCATCAGGGGGGAGGCGGTGACTGATCATGGCCTGGTTGTTGGTACCAGATGAGCAGGTTTGAGTATTTCAGACACCAGGAATTTCACACACACAACAGTGTCTAGAATTGACTCCGAATGGTGCTCAAAACATGTTGAGTGAGCAACAGTTCTGTGGGTGGAAATGTCTGGTTGATGTGAGAGAGTTCAGAAAAGAATGACCAGACCGGTCTGAACTGACAGGGAGTCTATAGTAACTCAAATAATCACTCTTTACAACCGTGGTGAGCAGAAAAGCATCTCAGCATGCACAGCACGTGGATGGGCTACAAGAACAGAAGACCACACCAGGATTCACCAACAGGAATCTGAGACATCATTGGCACACACTAACCCGAAACTGGACAGCCGAAGTCTTTTCTTGTCCAGTTTTTGTGAGTCTGTGCCGCGGATAGCCTCATTTCTTGTTCTTGACTGACTGGAGTGGAACCCGATGTAGACTTCTGCTGTTGTGCCTCATCCACCTCAAGGTTAAAAGACGTTCTGTGCATGCTGAGATGCTATTCTGCTCACCACGGTTGTAAAGAGTGATGTTTTGATGTGAACATTAACTGAAGCCCTTGACCTGTATCTTCATGATTTTGTGCTGCTGCCTCATGATTGTTTGATTAGATAAGTTTGATTAGATAAGTGCATGAATGTACAAGGTAGGTGTACAATACAACATAACTATTTTTTTCCTGAGTCTTGACTGGCATGGCTGTGGAGGGAACTGTCTCCCCATCTGATCATTTTCTAGAGTGCAGTCTGAAATCTTCAATTATTAAACATTACAGGCTATTTGAAGTGCACTCAAGACAAGGCATGCGCTCAAACATGTACGCAGATGGTCACATGATGTGCTTTAATGCTCTGAGTCACTTGGGGATTCATTCTAAAATAAACTTTATAACAGTCGTAGGATTGAATAATGGAGGGTAAAGCAGATGAGATTTTATTGATGTGTCCTTCTCTTTTCCTTCAGTTCTGTCTGCTTCCCTTTTTTTTTTTTTTTTTTTTTTTTTTTTTTTTTTTTTTTTTTTTCTCTCTCTCTCTCTCTCTCTCTCTCTGTCTGTCTCATCCTCTAACGTCACCCAGACGTCACACCCCTCCCCCACTTTTAACCGCAGACCTGACGCACGCTTGTGTGGGTTCACTGATTGGCTGTGTAGACAGTATTGTATAGGGATTGATTCGAAGAAAGTGGTGTAGTCATGGTGATGTCACTGTATTTCCTACTGAGATTTTGTATTAGTCCTGTAACCCTTTAGGGCTCTTATGATAGCCCACACACACACACACACACACACACACACACACACACACACACACACACACACTTCCTTCTGAGACTTTCAGAGCCTTCTCTCTCTGCAGGGTGCTACATGCTAATGACCTGAAATGTTAAAAACCAGTGCATAAACACTTTTTAAAAGCCTGCTGAGGATTGGCTGAGTGTGTGTGTGTGTGTGTGTGTGTGTGTGTGTGTGTGTGTGTGTTATTTTATGTCATCTGGAAACATGACTGTCAGCAGTCCACCGTGGACGTGTCCCAGACCACAAATGACCCTGCTCATTAAGCCACATAAACTGCCTTTGTCATCCTCTTTCCTCCTCTCATCTTTTTTGACCTTCGTTGCTCTTTCTTTTCCTCCTTTATGTTTTGTTTTTATCTTCCATTTGGTCCTTTACCCTGTTCTATCTTCCCCTGCGCTCTCTATAGCGTAATGTTTTTAGCGGTGGCAAAACTACACCGACTTGAACGTCAACGTGTCAATGTCAAGGGGTGTGATATGATTTGGTGCTGTATGTTGCATATTGTCATTGTTTTATTATGGTTATCTTTGTGTGTTGTCCTTAACCCGGTTGTCTAGTTTGTATTTCATCAAGCAGTCTTCTTGTCTCCTTAACTCTGTTGTTTTGTTCTGGTTTTTGTTTCTATCACCCTGTTCTGTCACTCTTCAGGTTGTTATTATGTCATTTTCCCAGTCATTTGGTTGTGACCTAGCGGGCACGGTGACTTAGTGGTTAGCACGTTTGCCTCTGACCTTGGGGGTTCGAATTCCGCCTCTGCCCTGTGTACGTTTAGTCTTCAGTTTCTCCCTGTGCTTCAGGGGTTTTGTCTGGGTACTCCCTCAGTCCAAAGACATGTGTTGTAGGCTGATTGGCATCTCTAAATTGTCCATAGTGTGTGGGACTGTGTCTTGGCACCCTATCTAGGGTGTCCTCCGCCTTATGCCCCAAGTATCCTGGGATAGACTCCAGGCTCAACGTGACCCCGTGCGCTAAGCGCTACAGAAAATGCATGGATGAGTTTGTTGTGACCTACATATCATCTTGTTGTGTCCTTAACCTTTTTGATTAGTGCCATTCTTCCTGTCATCTTGTTGCTTTCCTTTTCCTATTGTTTTCTTTCCTACTCTTTTGTCTTTCTTTGCATAATTTCTTTGTGCCCTTCTCATTGTCGTCTTGTTTCATCACTTTCCCTGTTAACTACACATACATTTTGTCATGTGAAAAAATAAGTACACCCCATGGAAATTGTTGGCTTTTTTTTTGTTGGCATATTTGGACAAGGAAACATTTGATCCTCTTTGAAACAATACCTATTAAAGTTGATACACTCTATAAAATGAAATATAAACAAAGATATTTTGAACAAAGCAGAGCAAAGAGAGCCTTTCAGGAGAAGCACCTCACACCAACTGTGAAGCACGGTGGTGGAAATGTTATAGTTTGGGGTGCTTTGCTGCCTCAGGGACTGGGCAGCTTGCATTCATTGATTCACGTATGAATTCTGTATCATATCAAAGAGTGCTTGAAGATAATCCAAACATCTTGCAACTGAAAGAATATTGCATGGATTATGATCCTAAGCGCACTAGCAAATCCACCTAGGAATGGCTCAAAAAGAAGAACTGTAGGGTTATGGAATGGCCAAGTCAAAGCTCTGATTCGAATCCCATTAAAATGTCTAGTATGTGCAAGAAACCCCTCAAACATCTTGCAGCTGAAAGAATACTGCATGGAAGAGTGGTCAAAAATTCCAGCAAGCCTGGTAGGCAATTATGCAAAATGCCTACAAGAAGTGATTTCTACTAAAGGGGGTAATACTAGCTTCTCAGAGCAAGGGTGTATATACTTTCTTTTTCCACAGAAGAATATCGCATCTATTGATATTTCTGTTCAATAAATGATTGAAAAATCTCATTTTGCCTGTGGTTTTGTTCAAGTGTATTAACTTTATTAATAGGCACTGTTTCAAATATGATCAAATGTTTCAAAATATGTCAAAAAAGCCAACAATTTCCATGGGGTGTACTTATTTTTTCACATGACTGTATATTTGCAATACGAAGTCCTGTCCATTCTGTTCCTGTTTCACCATAAATCTACTCGATCAGCGAAAAACATTTTGTGTGAAGTTTGCTTCTTTAGTTAGTTGGCACTGGTTTGGCAAAAGTAATGTAGCAAACTTGACATGGTTGAAGTGTTAAGTAGTGTCTGATGTTCTAAGTGTCCTATTTGTACAAGGCGAAAAACTACTCCTGATTAGCGATGTTAGCCTCAAAGCTCCATTGCGAACCTGAGAACAAAAAAAAAAAAACATGTCTTGGCTGATCGACACTGTTTAGCGTTAGCGGGACACTGTGTAAGGATTAACACGGAGCAGAAAGTGCAGTTATACAAAAATAGTGCTGTGTTCAACTTGAGGTTACAAAGTATACATCACTCATCACAGTTAGCATCAATGCTGCTAACAACGGATGAAAATGGTGGCATTAGGGTCCCCCCCCTCCCCCCGACATCGCAAGTGAAACATCCAAGGAGGTAAATGACATCAACCTGCAAATTACCACTTAGATACACTCGTACAGCACCGTCTGGAGAATATTATTCTGCTTATACCACTGAGGCTTGCTAACCATGTTTATTAGTGTATATTTATTAATGAACATGATGTCACGGATTTTACAATTCATAGTTAGATTTAATATTGTGGAACATCAGAGAGACAAGCTGGTTCCTGTCATCACTTATGTTATAGCTGTGTTAAAGGGTCATTCCGTCATCAGGCTCTCTCTCTCTGTCTCTCGCTCTCTCTCTCCCTCTGTGTTGCACGCTGGATGAGAGTTGCGTAAGAGTGACTGTCACAAACCTTCTTTCTCTTTGGTTTTCTTACATATTCGGGGCCATATTTGCATTGTAAAGTAAAAAATAAGTAAAATAGAAATAATAAGAATAATAATAATAAGAAAAACTCTCTCTCCATTGAGAGAGGAAGGCCTGTGTGGTGAAATAGTGGCGTGGCCCAGTGGCGGTGCCCAGGTGGTCTCACTCGAACTGTGAGGTGAGCCCCAAGGTTACGGTGGAGCTGGTGTTAGGGGGAGATTTCAGGGGGCGTGGCTCCTGCTGCTGCTGCTGCTGAGAGGAGTACTGAGGATGAACATGTAGGAGAAAATAATGAACCTGAACCTGTGTGTGAAGCAGACTGCTGAGCTCCAGGCTTCAGTTCTGGACTAGCTGGACAGAGTAGTTGAGGAATGTGGTGGAGAGAAATGGAGTAGGTGCTACGTTCATTGAGAACAATGGTGTGATGATGGAGAACAATGGTTTAAGTGCAGAAAATGAGAAGAGCAGTGAAATGAGTAGGGAGGATACTGAAAGTGTCATGGAGAACGCCGGTGTGGTCAGTGGAACTGCTATGGGAACTGGTGATGTGGTTATGGAGGATGATAAGTGCTAGAGAGATTACAGATGTGGGTAAGGAGCATGGTGCTGTGGAGGCAGGGAGTAGCCACGGGCGTTGCTGACCCTTTAATGTACTCCTTAGATTAGATTACCAATTTCTTAAATGAGACTTTTGGAAAAGTTGCGGATGTAGCGGACTTTTCTTCCAGATCCAGATAAATTAATAATATCCGTATCAAAGGTGCAAAAAGATGCCACCTTGAAGGAACTGAGTCAACAAAAGACATACCGCTTGTGAAAAATGGCAACAAAGCTGCGGAAGGAAAAAGATCTTTTAAAGTCACATCACATGGGTCGCTTTGGTTTCTGTACAACTGTCCTCACTTGCTGTCGTTTCCTCCTCTTACTTCTTTTTATGGAGACGCTGAGAGTAGGTACTCTTAATATTAATGGGGGCAGGCATATGAATAAACAAGCCTTCTTTAATAAGAATTTAATATAAAAATGTTGACCTGGTTTTTCTACAAGAAACACATCGTGACAAAGAACACAAGACAGAATGGGGGATGTGGTGGGAAGATCAATTCTTTCTTTGTCATGGGACTAATTTTAGTGCTGTAGTAGCAATTTCATTTTCAAAAAGGTTCAAAAGCGACTATTGGACTTTATATGGTGCAAGCAGAAATCCCAGGAACAGGTTTCCTTTTATTGTAAATGTTCATGCCTCAAATGTAGTCAGTGAGCGAGTGAAAATGTTTTAGAAATTAAAAAATGTTCGGGCACGATCTATAGCGGTAACCTCACTATAGAAATGGGTGGAGACTGGAACTGTACTACAAACTTTACAGGAGACAGAAATGCAGAAGGGCCTCACATACAGCCCTCTGGAATTAGATGGAGTTATTAAAGCATGTGGATTTCTAGATCCGTGGAAGGAAAGGAACGTTGGTGTAAACAATACACGTGGCTAAAAACAACTGATACAAGAATAAGTGTGGCAAGACTTGTGTAGAGTTTTATATACCCTAGTGGTTTTTCAGATCACCATATGGCCACCGTAGATTTGATGTTCTCCAGCTCTGCTAAGCCCAGATCTTACTGGTATTTTAATATAAAGTTGCTTCCAGACCAAGATTTCTGTTTTAAATTTACATTGTTTTGAGAGGAATGGAGACAGAAGAAGGGAGATTTTACTTCCCTAGGCACATGGTTGGAGGTTTTGCCAGCAGTATACCGCACACATGAAGGAAATAATGAAGGGCACCATTCAGGAGTTAGAGAGAGATATGAACAATATGAAATAATCACTAAAAACTACACAGGGAAGAGGAAGTCTTTAGAAGAAAAAAAGAGGGCACTAGGTTCCTATCTTAATGAGCAGGCCAATCAATAACGTCAAAGTCATTCATGCCCTAACCTCAATTTCTTCAATCTGGAATGGAGAACCAGACCTCACAATCTCATGTTGTACCTAAAGTGCCCTGATGGAACTATAACCACAACACCGGAAGAAATGAGGAAGATTGCAATGGACTTTCATATGGAACTGTACCGTGCGGATGTCAGAGGAGAGGAGCTACTGAAGGAGCTACCAAAACTGTGCAAAGGACAGGTAGAAACATTTAGACCTGGTCATCGAACCCCAAAAACTTGCTATTGCAGTACAACAGCTATCCACTGGGCGAGCACCAGGTATCGATGGACTACCAGCAGAATTCTACAAACATTTCTGGCATACATTAGGAACAGACCTGTATGAGGGTTTTAAACGGTCTACAAACAACGGGGAAATTACCCATCAGTTGCACACAGGCTGGTTTATCTCTCCTTAAAAAAAAAAGCCGACTTGGGTGTTTTAAAAAAACTGGAGGCCCATGTCACTTCTTTGTACGGATTATAAAATTCTTTCAAAGTGCTTGTCAAATAGGCTGGGGGGAGTTCTTAGCTGTCCTTTCAAAATGCAGCGGGGGATAAGACAAGGCTGTCCATTATCTGGGCAACTGTACAGTTCAGCCATTGAACTTTTATTGATTCTGGCTTGTCTGTGTGTGTATTATGGGAGATTATTGATTATTGATTTTATTGCTTGTCTGTGTGTGTATTATGGGAGAACGTTGTAAGAACTGTCGGCTTATGCAGAAGATGTAATGGTATTCATTACAAAGCAAGAAGACGTTCAAGCGCTTACTCGCAGTCTAGCTGTGTACCAAGGGGCATCCTCTGCGTGAGTAAACTGGAGCAAGTGCAAAAGTTTTACTGCGGGATAGTGGCAAAAGAACGAACTTCTAAACCTACCCAAAAAACTTACAGTGGGGAAATAGAGGCATCAAATACTTGGGTGTCTTCTTAGGAAAAGAAGAGTACTTGCCGAAAAACTATGGGAATGTTTCTATGAGAAGGTAGGTGCACAGTTGTCCAAGTGCACTTGTGTCCTGCCCCAGCTGTCTATGCTGTGGCACAAGATCACAGCCCTTGACCACCAGAGACACTGATCAGAGAGATCCAGAGGAAGATAGTGCCCCTGGGCCCCGGTCCACTGACAAGAGGGAGGTCAGGGCCTGATCGACCGTTCCAGTCGAATAAGAGCTTTTCGCCTGCTGACAGCACAGAAACTGCTCTACAGCTCAGGACTGACATGGACTACTATAGCCTGTCTCCTCTTGCATCGAGTAGAGAGCATGGGATATGACAGACACTTGTTTATCCTGAACTTAAACGAGGTGGATGTATCAAGGAAAACTGTGTTTTTATCAATCAGTGCTTGGTCCTTTCTGTTAGAGGCAAACAGGACAGGCAACCAACCACATTACTGTGGAGCCCTTATTTAACAATCCACTGATCCCAGCAAGAAACCTGACATCAAAGAGCAATCGCCAGCACGTTTACAAAGCTGGACTAACCAAGCTCAGAGGACTGAGGGTTGGCAAAGCCTGGAAGTCTTCCACTGAACTGAGCGAGGAGACAGGAATCCTAGCACTGCCTCCAGAGTTTAGGGAGGCTCTAGAGCAGGGATCTGGAGGACACTGGCAATGCTTCCCCTCCCTCTCCATTTCTGCAGCAGTTTAACAGCAGGAGGAAGGAGACGGAAAACTACTCTCTTTTAGCCCACCACAGCTGACGGACATTGACAACGCTTCTAAAAAGACCTTGTATACAGTCAGTGTGAAAGTTCTCCATTGAAACTCTCTGGCTGGCGTGAAGGAGTCGAGGCGGTCGGACCTGTTGGTGCCAGGCTCTTCCCCACGAGGCTGCTGGAGGTCCCTGTACAAGCCCCCCTATAGAGAAGCGTACAGCTGATCTACACTGGAGGGTTGTGCATGTTGCTGTGGCGCATATCGACTCCACCAGAGCTCAAACGTGCCCATTTTGTGATGGAGAGGAAACACTAGACCACCTTTTCTAACGATGTCACATACTAGCAGTAATGTTTAATACACTGGGAGATTGGATGGGGATGTCAGTCAAATACTAACAGAGAACCTGTTTATTTTTGGTCCTAAATATGCAGTTGCACAGAAAGAAAAGATCTGCCTGCTTAATTTTATGATAGGCCAGGCCAAACTAGCTATCTGGCTCACATGAAAAATGAAAATGAAAGGGAGTGGTACACCAGATTCAGAATTGAATTTGTTATTTACTCAAAAATGACACACAGACTGCAGGACTTCTGTAAGGTTTGGGGGTGAGGTTTTATGTTGTGTTGAAAATGAATCATTAATCTTATTAATCATTAGAAATACTATTTATTTGATGTAAGAAAGATAGACACTTCCTGAATGGTTTAAATAAAGGACTGTTAAAATTAAAAACATCTCTCTTTCTCTCTCTGTCTCTCTCTCTCTCTCTCTCTGTCTCTCTCTCTCTCTCTCTCTCTCTCTCTCTCTGTCTCTCTCTCTCTCTCTCTCTCTCTCTCTCTCTCTCTCTCTCTCTCTCTCTCTCTCTCTGTCTCTTATCTCTTTTCTCTCTCTCTCTCTCTCTCTCTCTCTCTCTCTCTCTCTCTCTGTCTCTCTCTCTTTTTTCTCTTTTTTTTCTCTCTCTCTCTCTCTCTCTCTCTCTCTCTCTCTGTTTTTTTTTTTTCTCTCTCTCTCTCTGTTTTTCTCTCTCTCTCTCTCTCTCTCTCTCTGTCTCTCTCTCTCTCTCTCTTTCTCTCTCTGAAAGAACTTCATTTTTACAGAGAAACAGGAATGCATAAACTCTTCTCTCTTGAAAACATCCCTGTGCTTTACAAAGCACTTAAAACCTTACTCCAGCCTTAAATGATAAATATGTCTCCTAGCAAAAAAATGTTACCACTACACTATACTATTAATTTACTATGTTAACCAACATGTTTTTAAAAAGTCCCTGTGTGTGAGCTGTTACTAAATAAACAATGGTATATTAGAATATTATACAAAAATAATGCACACCTTCTGACCATTCTGATTTGAGCTTTAAACCACACTGTGGTCTAAATAAAGTTCATTACTGGTTTAACTGTTCCTTAGATTGACTTATGTTAAACCCACAGTATTGCAGTATTCTAGCAGCTCTGTGTGTGTGTGTGTGTGTGTGTGTGTGTGTGTGTGTGTGTGTGTGTGTGTGTGTGTGTGTGTGTGTGTGTGTGTGTGTGTGTGTGTGTCTCACTGTCCAGAGGTGTTGCCATAGCAATGTGCATTACTGATGTGGATCTAAAAATGCCGGTAGAGCTGTCAGTTCCTCACGTCCTCAATTTATACCGAACTCTTTCTTATTACTTTCTCTCCTCCATGTGGATATGAGTGTCTAATGTGTTTGTATGTGTGTGTTCCTCTTAATGTCTGATCTGACCACAGACTTTCTTCATTTCTTCACGGATGTGACATGTGTAAGTGTGTGTCTGTATCTCTTCATCTGTTCCTTCAGCCTCCACTTCTACTGGAGTAGCTGTTTCTTAGCAACCACATGACCTGTCTGCATGACATGTCTCTCTGGCACCCTCTTTTACACCAGACACACACACAGATGGTGATGGATTATCATGGCTGAGATAATGTTTCTGCTGCATTTAGACAGGACACACACACACACACACACACACACACACACACACACACACACACACACACACACTTAATAATTTGGTGTTCTTTAACTGATTGCATAGAGCAAATTACATTACTGTAAGTAATGACACGCTATTTTTGTGTATATCATCTAATTAAACACACACACACACACACACACACTTTTCAGCACGATGGATCAGCAGTATGTCTGGAGGAACAAGAATGAAGAAAGAACACTGTCCAGAGTCAAGCATGGTGGTGGTTCGGTGATGCTCTGGGGCTGCTTTGCATCCCCTGGCTCTGGAAACCAGCAGCATGTAGAAGGCAAATTAGATTCATCGACGTATCAGGAAATCCTCCGAGAAAACGTTATGCTGTCTGTGAGGAAGCTGAAGCTTGGGCATCATTGGACCTTCCAAGAGGACAATCGTCCCAAGCGTTCCTCAAATTCCACCAAGGCCTGGTTGCAGAAGGAGTCCTGGAAGATTCTACAGGGCCATCACAGTCACTTGACTTGAACCCAATAGAAAATATCTGCTGGGATTTGAAGAAGATGGTTGCAGCACACAAACCCAAGAACATTACTGAACTGGAGGCCATTGCTCATGAGGAATGAGCTGAGATTTCTCAGGAATGCTGCCAGAAGCTATACTCATACTAAGTACTAAAGACGCTTGGGGTTGAATCATTTTGAAACTGGAGAAGTCATTATTAAGTTGCATTTTCAGTTCTATTTGGGGAAACCACTTGAAGCATTCATTGTGTTGAACTATTTTAAATGGCTGTTGTTTGATTCGTTCGTTGCAAACAGCTGAAAGTCTGTAAAAGTTGACAAAACTGATTTACAATTGGGGTTGAATCATTTTGATCGCAACTGTACGTACATACATACATATATTAAACAAATGAAGAAACTACTTACTTTTTGCATAATACTATTGACACCCTTAAAGATTATTGAAACTACTGGAAGACTGTATTATTGCCTATGTGTAAAATGCACCTGTCATACTTTTCCATGGGGAAATCTAAAGTGCATTCACCAGGAATGAGACAGATAGACATTAAGCCGTAATGGATATTAAATACTTTGAACCATTTAAATGAGAGTCTCTTACACTCATGACCTGTTTGTACTGGCCTTTGTTGTTGTTGCTGCCCCTTCATAGGGGTCCCAGCCATATTATTATAAAAGAGAAAGAATTGCAAAGATATGAATTGTAGGTTAAGACAAAAAAAAAAGATTTTGTGCTAGAACCGCTGTTCAGCTGGATGCTTTATGAACACAGTAAATCAGTAGGGTGTATGTGCAGATCACAGTACACAAAAGGGCATGTCTGAGTTTTTGTATGAAATTTACAGCCACGCTGATCAGCCATGTTTAAATGGATAGAGGAATAGTGGTCATATTTGAGTCCATGTATGGAAAGAAGGAAGTTCATATACAGTATGGAACATACAGTATCACCGACTCGTCCAGTGCTCTGCATCCTGACCCTCATTTAGTAATCTGGAAAGATACATCTAGGTTTGTACATCTAATTTGTTTCTCTCTTGAATTTCCTTTGTAGTTCTTTGTCGACCCCTGCGCCAGTGACCCCTGTCTCCATGGTAACTGCACTCGTGAAGGTGCAGCGTTTGTGTGTGTGTGCAGCGATGGGTATGCAGGAGTCAGGTGTGATCAGCCATATTCAGCCTTTGACCTTGTTGAGTCCAGCTGGGACCTGGCAGCCACTCCGGCTACCACTACTCAACCGTCTCAGCCGATCACAGAGTTCAGTGACACTGAGGCCCCACCCACTTTACAACCATGGCAACCAAAGCCTGGACAGAGAGTGATGGAGGTGCAGTGGGAGCAGCTCCAGGTGTGTGCAGCAGTGTGTTTCCAGCAGAAATGTACTTCATCAATTAATGAGTCAAAGTTCCAAGTGTGTTTGTGTGTGTTACAGATCACTGATGGATCAGAGTGTGTGAGCATCGCAGGTACAGAACCAGCTGGAATGATGACGGTTTCCATGGAGATTGAAGAGGGAACTGCAGTAAAGTAAGTTACCGCTGTGTGCCAACTAATAAGAACGGCTGCACACATGATCAGTCTCAGAGAGAGAAACAGGAAGGATTATGACGATAAATTAACATATGTTATATACACTATATGGCCAAAAGTATGTGGACAATTGACCACCACACATGCTGTTCTTCCACAAATTGCTGCCACATTGTTGTAAGGACACAATGGTCTCGCACAGAGGTTCGAAACCTTTGGTAACTAAAGCCCCCCAAGCCTCCCCGATCATGTGGCATGCCCCCCCATATATTAGATATATAATAATAATAATAATAATAATATATATATATATAAAATCTGTTTTGATAGATCGATAGATATATAGATAGATTTTTTTTTTTTTAGATATATACCATTTTATAGATAGAAGTTTTTTATAAAATTATATAACGGACATGTATGGAACATGAATGATCAAAAATGTTTCTGAACACTAGAACTACCGTGAACAAGAGAACTAGGCTGTAATAACGTGGGCTATTTTACATGTCAGACATATTTCATTACATTCGTCTCGCGTTCTAAAAACATTCGCAAACGAGTGGTGTACATTGGAACGGAGGGCGCATCTCGTTATCCATGACATTGTTAAATCTCTGGCTCTCAGCCACACACTGTACAGAGCAGACGCAGAGAGAGGTGTGAGTGCAGCGACATTTGGGAAATTGCTAAGGTTTGTCCAAAAAGTCGCTAGGCGTTTTTTTTTTTTTTTTTTTGCCAAAAAGTCCCTAAAAGGGTCTGAAAAGTCGCTAAGTTGGCAACACCGGTCTGCACTGACAGCGAAATAAAATGTAGTCTAAGCTATGCCTCTCCCAAGCAAAAAGAAAATACAGAGGGAGAAGGAGCGCAGGGTTTTCATTTATACACATTCTATTTGAAAAACAATCAAATACACAGAGTCCACAAATGATGTTCTGTCTGTGGTTTTTTTTCTTCTTTTTTTCTTGAAAACAATTTGCACCCTCCTTCTGATCTCTCCCCTCTGAGAACCACTGGTCTAGCATGTCGTTTTTATCCTATTGCATAAACATTTCCCTTCACTGGAATTAAGTGGTCTAGCCCAAACCTGTTCCAGCATGTCAGTTTCCCTGTGCACAAAGCAGGGTCTACAAAGTCATGGCTTTCCAACTCCTGAAAGCCCGCCATGACCCCACTGGAATGAACTGGAACGCCGACTCCACACCAGAACTTCTTGCCTGACATCAGTGCCCGACCAGCACCTCCATATTAATGCTCATGGTTCTGGAATGGGATGTTCAATAAGCCCATATGGGTGTGCTGGTCAGATATCCACATACTTTTGGAAATATGGTGCATGTTATATAAAGTACAATGATGTCATTAGCCTCTTGATTACAGATGTAAACTGAGAGAAAAAGAAAGAAGAGACAGAAGAAGTAAAGGAAATAAAAGTCAGAGAGCTAAATTATGACAGGTCAGCGTACTGTGCAGTGATATGTGTTTGTGTGTAGGTTGGTACTGAACATTAGCGGAGCTGCAGCATTGTGGCGTGTTGGAGCTCTTGGGTTTGACCGGTGTTCAGTATCTGATGGCATGGCCGTTTGGTTCCAGCAGGACTCCAATGGCCTTGTAATCTCCGATCAGTTACTGCCACTCGGACACAACTACTTCATCAGTAAGAGAATTTTACAGTGCTGCTTCGGCATTCATTACTGTGTGTAAGTGCACTAGGTATTCTCAATATTGTGTCTGTATGTGTGTGTGTGTGTAGCTGTGCTGCGCATTGGAGCCCCTTCTGGTCTGGAGGTCACTCTCAGATTAAAGTTCACCGTAAAGTCTACTAGCTGCATGGAGCCAGGCAGCAGTTTCAGCGACCCACAATGCACTGGGAGAGGGACGTGCATCACGCAGTCTTCTGTGGTAAGAGTTCACAGTGATGCTGACTACATACCAAACTGCATACTACTGTACGAAATAGTATGATGAAATAGTAAGTGCCCACAGGTGATATACTATATGTACAATATTGATAATTATCATTGTAGTATATGCTTTGGAATATATGGTGTGTGTGTGTGTGTGTGTGTGTGTGTGTACACGTTTCAGAGCACATTTTATTGCCAGTGCGATGTCGGATACTCCGGAATCTTCTGCGAGGAATTTGACGCATGCTACACGAACCCATGTGAAAACAATGGGACCTGCAGTGACATCACGCAGAGACACGAGGGACATGACTACACTTGTACCTGTCTGCCAGGTACGTTTGTTAGAAAGGTAACATCACTGCGCCGCAAAAGGGACAAGATGAAACAGAGAGTGACTGAAGAGAAGATACTTAGAGAGGCAGATGAATCGAGAGAAAGAGCTAACACTACTAAGATTAGAAGCCTGGTTGTAACTGGTTTATGATCAACAAAAATGTTTATTGGCCCTTTCCTGCCTGTGTGTGTGTGTGTGTGTGTGTGTGTGTGTGTGTGTGTGTTACAGGGTTTGAAGGCCAGAACTGTCAGTCTCGGGTAAATCACTGCACCTCAGAACCCTGCAAAAATGGAGCAACGTGCACAAATACACAGAACGGCCCGCAGTGCACCTGCACAGAGGGTACGCAGTCCAGACTGTATATACAGATGTGCTTCTCAAAATGGCCAGTTCACACTTCCTGAAAGACACTCTTGTTCAGAAATGGACTCAAATCAGTTCACTCCCATCAACAAATGGTGTGACATAAGATCAGTTATTTGACAGTCCTGCCTACAGTCTGTTTGGTTAAAAATCGTTCTACATTCGCTGTTTTATTTGAAAACAGCACTGTTTTTAACCAACTAGCATTTACTTACTGTAAAAAAAATTACCTATTTCACTCCAATGACCACCTGAACCACCACCCAGACAGCAAAACTGCTGTGGCCCAGATCCGGTCCACACCTGACACTTTCATCCGGCCCACGTACAGCATGGAACGATGGGCCACAGTTTGTTTTTATTCTGGCCCACATTCCGTTTCCTCATCTGGCCCAAACGCTGCATGGAATTATGGCACTTTGATGGTCTGGTCATGTTTACCCAATCTGACCCACAAGCAGGTCACCGCATGGCTACATGTCAGCCAAGAGCGAACCAAATGAACCATAACTGTACCTTAACTGGGACACAAAATGTACATATATTATATATAGTAATCTCAGCCAAAAACAAAATCAAGTAGATGTGTGTAATGTCTGATCCTGTGTGTGTGCATGCTGTGCCATTAAAACTCATTTGGTGACTCATGGACTGAATATCAATGTAATTAAGTGAATTTTGCATCAACGATATTCAACATACAGTATTTCCGGTCTGTCTCCACTGTGCCTGTCTAAAGCAGAAAGGCCCAAAAGAATAAGAATAAAAATAAACAATGATTGTAACAATTCTGCTTTTAGCATGAGAATGTTCCTGAATAGACTTCTGATCCCTACAAACCCTACGTAAAGTCAATCGCAGGGCTGGCCAATCCACATCTGATATTAGTCTGTGTTGCATTGTCATGTAATGAGGCTGAGACGGAAGCAATTGCAGGTGTGGCAGCTTTAATGAGAAATCAACAATCCATCATGAAGACAGGCGAAGGTCGGGTGATCATAGGCATA